>JAHWFP010032440.1:0-30236 GCA_023313725.1 Lithobius niger
TGGCAATGATGTTCCATAAGTGCTTCAGCTTCTAGGACTCTGATCCGGCTTCATTCCCCCGAAGAATTTTACTGGTTGCACCACTGCAGATGCCCACCGAACCTGAAGGCCACCCCCTCCTTCCCAAGATGTAAATCTGACACTGGTGCTCTATTTGGCTGCACTGATATTCAAGAGGTATTCTGAAGAAAATACCTGCCCAGCATTGTGCATCAGACTACTTTTTTTTTTTAACCCTGGCCGGTCATGGTGTATGACCCGGGTTTTCCACTTTGCTTGGAACCTACCAGTCGGTTATGTGTGCTAAGTTTGCACTTGGTTTTTGGGGCTGTCACAAGGCTTGTGGTGCGATGGTGGCTGCAGTGATGCATACGTTACGGCTGACCAAAGCTTGTGTTTCTCACTTTCTCATTACCTCATGACACGATTTTGAAAGGTTTTTTTTTCCGATAATCGCACTCGAGGTTACTCTCTGATACTTGCTGTTGAAACATTTCGTAAAGGTAGTAAGTATTTTTTTGCAAGTAGTATAGAGTGAGTGGAATAACTTAACTAGCGTGGGCAGGGAAGAAATTCAGAGATATTCCTACATTCACGGAAAAAATTACATACATTTTACAGTTTGTGTTTATAGTTTTTAAATTACTGATGACTCCATAATTTTACCACTCTGTATTTTTACCATTTTCCTTCTTTACGTTTAACTTGATCAGGGCCTTCTTTAACACACAAACTGGTGAGCACTAGTGAATAACCCACCAGTGATTTTAAACCCGTCCACCCAGTGATGGATTTGAGCTTGAGTAAACATCAGCTAATGAAAAACCACTGCAATTTTGAATATAAAAAACCAAGCTCTCCAGCAGTGTTAAAACCATTCAGCTTCTGGGGCTGGACTCCACTAGGAAAGATTACAGTGCTCCCCTGACCCCCTAGCTGGCAGGATGGTTTACACATGAATGTCTACCAGTTTAATAATCTATATATATAATTACACAAGATCCGCAACGCAATCATCTGCATCTGCAGCGCAGCAGCAATCTGCATCTGCAGCACAGCAGTAAGCAGGACATACGATGCCATCTCCGCCATCGACCGACGGAACGGCAAATTATAAGAGTAGCAGCCAAGGCCCACTGAGATAGTTGCTGCGCCCGGAACGCAACGGCCAGCAGCGCGAACATCGATGCCATCTACCGACCGAACGGCAAATTAAATGAGGGGGAGGGGGAGCGAGACAACGCGGAATGAGCGAGCGAAGCGAGCCAAACTGCTGGTAATAAATAATCCATTTAGCCCAAAAATGGGCTGGAAGACGGAAGGGTAGGTTGCCTCTTACATGAGCCCAAGGGTAAAGTTTCCAAGTTTCTAAAGAAGGCTATGCTACAGGGGGTCTAAATTTAATAATGGAGTACACCCAAAAGGGCAAAAACTATGTAATTTTCATCGATAGTATCCGAACGCAAGGGTAGTTGCCGATAATTTTTTGGAACACTAAAAAGTTTTTGTTCCCATTAAACTCGCGAATGCTTGTGTTGGCTAATACCTCGTACATACTGTAGCTTAATACTGTTCAGCTAACCGGGCTTCCAGAGGCACTCAAGGGATGCTGGGCAGAAATATTCCAAACATAGGTAGACAAGTTTCTCACCCAAAATGTGTCCTCGTCAGTGCTTCAATCAACAGTACCTTCCTAAACCACCGAACATAGTGAATGGAACACACCAGTGCTAGAGACAGTTTGGCTTCAAACTTAACGTTGCGTCAGCCATTCAATACCTTCCTAAACTAGAACCACAGCTCAATATACTCAAAAAGCTCAACAGAGCATTCACTACGTCATACCTTCAACGCAATCTGATGTGGCTAATGGATGTGACCAGGCGAAATCAATGACTAATTCCAAACCAGCCAGGTTAGGTGGTTGCCGGTGGTGGAGCTTTGAGCAGGCACGTGTACCAGTTTTACCGGAAACGGATTCATCGCTGATGCTGGTTTGACGTCAATCAAGCTGCATCAACACGACTAAAGTGCCATTCAAACAGCGCTCGGTGAACATTATGACAACAACTGTGAATGACAACGGCCTCCAGCGAACTGCACCGGTGTGTGTCTTCACTACAAACGGCCTGCCGCTTCGTTAGTAAAATTTTGCAAATACCCTTTATCGAAAATTTTTTTTAACTTTAGTAATTTTGACTTTGTATCCTACGGCAAATTTAGATTTCTTCGACAACCGTTTAGTACACTTCGTCTCAACAAAGGTTCGTGACGTTTGGTTACTTCCCTCGGTTTAAGTTTTATGGTGGAATGGACTGTTTTATTGTAATTGGAAACTAATTTGTCGATAATATGCGTCCACTCGTAAGTTCCCTGCCTGGTAAATCATTTCCACATTCGAGATTTTAGCATTCTGTTGAAACGTTCTACCACTCTTGCTTTCTTCTCGGAGTACGTAGAGTACATGTTGATGTTATAACGCTCAAGTAGAGCTTTGAAGTCTTTATAGCAGAACTCGCTACCTAAATCGACTTGTAAATTTTTAGGGGATGTTGCTTCCGCGAGTATTTTCCTGAAAGCTTCGGTAACGTCTATGCCAGCTTTAGATTTAAGCGGAATGGCCCAAGCAAACTTGGACATGACGTTAATGCAGGTTAGTAGATAGTTAAATCCTTTAATTACGTTAGCGTAAGGTATCATTTCCACCAAGTCAGCCTGCCTTAGATAGCTTAGGCTCAGTACAATCACTTTCCGTCTCAGAAAATTTTTTCGAGATGGTTTGAGAAGTTCTTTTACGAGTTGATCCATTTTTTTTTATTTCCCATTCCGAACCACAGTTTAGTTTTCATGATTTTCTTAACGATCGAAGCAGCTAGTTTTTTCCTCCACGCCAGAGAAGGATCGTCTCTCACTCTTTGAGCTTTGGAAATGAGAACTTCATCGGCAACGTGCCGATCTTTCAAGTCCAAACTCTATGAGTAAGCGATATCGTAGTCTTTGTACGCTTCGTCTAGTTTATTAATTCCCGGATCCCCTTAGGCCAATCTTTTTTCCAGTTTAGTTCCCGGACCGCAGTATTGGTAACCCGGTAAATGCAATTCGAGGGGTAACTTATCTATGATTTTGTTTACCATTCCTTTCCCAGACTTGATAAAGGAAGCTTTTTTCGTACTGCGTACCTCACAAAATACAACCCCCATCTGTTGGTTATTTTTTGCGGTGATGATAACGGACGATTCGGGACTGTTAGAAGTGTGACGTTTACATTTGACACAATGCCTCATCTTGATATTTTTTTCGGTTCTTTGTTTATATATTAAATTTTACCCGAAACTAAATTTTGATAAGCCACCGTTTTCTCCCGAGCAGTTATGATTTGTCTTTGCTGCATTTCTGATAAAATTTCGACCATCTCATTTCTATGTCCGTCGTAACCGGCCAAAGTGGAATTGTACAAAAGCCTGAGTCTCTTTATCAAGTCGTTAGGATCGTCGTAATATTTATAATCGACTCTACTCGAGTAACTAGCTTTTTTAACCATTCCCGTCCCTTTTTTCTTGGATTTCATGCCTTCCCAAATCGGGGCCATCTTTGATTTCATGTCTTCCCAAATAGAAGCAATAACAGACCTGCACTTAGCGCTCCGATTAGATTTTGGTTTATGAGTATTTGGGTCGTTGATGTGGTAAATAGCGTTAGTATTTTTTAACATGTTTGCGTAAGCTGCTTTAACTTACTTGCTTTAAAGCCCGCGTCTCCCAACGTATTGTTACCCCTCGACCACTACGTCATTCTCAAAAATATTAACCACTTTATTACCGAATGTCAGCTCGCCATTTTTAGTATCATATTGTAGCCCGAATACCGGTCAGTATCCTTCGGATTTTCGAAAAATTTTATCAAGAAATATTTAGCAGTGTCTCCAATATTCTGACTAGGTAACAAACTATCGAGGGACCTTAGAGTGGTTGTGATAGGGAGTTTTAGCGGGATAGAAATGCGTCTATGTTGTATCGCGGAATACGTAGGGGTGAGTTTAGGACCGGTGCTCGTAGAAGCGTGGGTCTCGGGAGGAATTCACATTATAGGAGCTTGAGCCGGAGTTGAATATTCGGCGATACTGAAATTGAGAGTGGTCTTCAGACTAGGAGTAACAGGGGATGGCGATAAACCCAATGCATCGTAATCATCCTCCTCGTCGTCAGTTTCTTCCTCTTTGTAAGTTTTATTAGGTGTAGTTTGTGTGGCAAGACTGCCGACCGATGTTGGTTTTAGAACAACTGTCAGCTTCAGAGTGGTTACTACCAGTTAAAAAAATTCTTGTAACGATTCTTCTTGCTCTCTCTCGCCCAAACGTCGATTTAAAAACTTTTTAGTTAAACATCTTTTGAGTTTTGCGATTTCTCGTTTTGTTTCCATTCTTTTGTTTAATAGGTAAAAACGAACGTTTATATCTTCCCTCGTTTAACGTTTTGTTAATCGATAAAAACCCGTAAGGCTTTTTCCAACACGTTCTACACAACGTTTTAAAGTCCGAAAATTCCATGTCAGTCCCAACGTGATTTTCGTAAACGTGTTTCAAATTTAACTCATCAACGGGAAAAAGGATTAATAAATTTGCGTTGTCTCTGACCACTTGTTTAGGAATTCTCTTGTAGGACTAACTGCAATAAAAAACATCGGCGTTTGAATGACGTCTTTGAGCGAAATAACGTTTGATGTTTTTTTTGTTTGTCTAAAAGGCAATCGTCAAAAAGAATCAGGTTTCGAAAATTTGGATCGAGTTCTTCGAGCGGAATTAAATCAATTTGAGAATCGCAAAAAAAAGCGACATTCCGTCCTATTTTTCCTTCTATTTCGGCAAATATAGACTGCAAAGCTTTGTACTTTGACTGACATAAAGTTTTACTGTAAATATACAACAGGTTGTAGTCGAGCCATCTTTCGTTACAAATGAAATCAAGAATTAATAGGGTTGGGGAGGAGAATTTGTGACTGAGACCCATAATGAAACGCCTTAGGCACATTCACATTTGTTCAGTCTTAGTTTATAAAGGGCGCCACGTGTTTTATGTGGGAATTTCTACTCAGTTTTTTTTGCCTAAAATTAAACTAAACGAAACTAGCTTATATTTAATTATTATTTAGCCTAGCTTAGTTGTAATTTAATTTACTTTTGATTTGGGCTGAAAAATGAGCAAAAATTACCAGATAGAACACGTAGCGCCCTCTGAAAACTCGGACTGAACTAATGGGGACGAATCTAATGTGTTTCAATAGGGAATTTTTAGAGTTACAAATTCTCCTCCCAAACCCTATAAATTCTTGATGAAATTAAACAATAAATTAGTTTTTTCCACAATTTGCGGGACCTATAATTAGACATCTGATATTCGAAGGTAGAAATGGAACATTTTTTTTACGGAGATACTAAATCCATAAAGTCTTCATCCGTAAATATATCGTTGAAAGTATCTGAATGAGCTACTCCAAAGTCTACGTTGCACCATAATTTCACGCTGCTGGGGGAATCGAAGGTGACATACACCGTGGTAATTTTCCCTGTGACATCCGTTAGGTTTAAAGCGTTGTGAGATGGCAAGTTAAACCAGGGTTTGTCAATAATATTTTTGTTAAGTTTCCCTTTAGTTTCGTTAATATTCTCGTACACCCAAGTTCGAAGACAGAGTGGTTTGTCTCCTTCGTTCGCCTTTTCGCAGTAGGGGTAACAGGAGGAAGCCGAATGCATAGAATTGGGATAATTGAACATAGTCATGGATACAGGTTTTTGCTCGTCAAATTCGATTTCTAGTTTTTTTATAGATGTATCGTTTAAGATTTTTAACCAGTTTTGAGTTTCTGGATCGCTGGGTGAAATCCAACCTTTATATTTTGGTTTTTCGTCAGAAATGGGAGTTCCCAAACCCTTAAAATCTTTAAACTGAATGGAAGGGGACAAGGAATATTTTACGCCGTTATTAATCTTTGTACCATTCTCGTTCTTAACTTTCAACAAGTTTTTTTGCAAGGTACTGGAAAGATTCGTTTGCCAGGATGGTTGAGACATTTTTAGGTTATTATTTATTTTTAGGTTCTTCCCTTTATTATATATGAGAAAATAAAAAATAAAATAAACCTCATCGGTGAAATTTCTCGTATTTAAAAAAAAGGATGTCAGTCAACAAGTTTGGACAAGCGTTGAAAAGGACGAGAGGGGGTCCGAGAGGACAGCTGGGACTAGGGTACGTTTCAACTGCCGAAAACAACTACGATATGCAAAGCAAGCGTGTAACTAAAGTAGGAGCTTCTATCGAACCTGAAGATGCCGTAAATTATTCTCAGATCGGTACTCTGGCAATGTAAGTTCAGAAACTTAAAACCGACTTGCCTCCTGCCATTACTCTTCTCTTCGACGAGTTAGCTGGGGCCATTTCTAGCATCGAAAAAAATAAATTGCATGTAGACGAGGCTGACGTGAACGTGAAGAAGAAGCAAATTAAGGATATAGCTTTTCCCCGGCACGCTGCTGACGCGGCATCAAAAGTGTACATTAACAGGAATTGTTTATTACAGGACGATCAAAAGTATACTTCAATGCAACGCACAAGCCGATTAGAAATCTAAGCGATCCGACTTTAACGAGCGATGCTGTTACTAAGGCATTCGTCGACAGCAATTGCTTCTTACAAGACGAGCATAAAGAATACTTCAATGACGCGAATAATCCGATTAGAAATCTAAGCGAACCTACTTTACCGAGTGATGCGGCTACGAAGAAATTTGTACATGAAAACTGTTTCATGTTAATCAGTTTCAGCATGAAAAGCCCTTTGGAAAAATCTAGCGATTGGTTCGTTAATTCCGGTCCTCTTTCGAGCTTCGTGTGTACAAGTTCTGGTTTAATTCATAAATCAATTTTATACTGCAGCGATCCGAGCATAGCACTCGTTGTTAGATGTAAAGTAGGAAAGGGGGCCTGCTACATTACTAAACTAAAAGACGAGCATTCGACAACTAACGATTTCAAAATTCCTTACAAAATAGAAAAAGATTTGCCAATCGTGGTACAGGCAATCGAAGAGTTTCATGCAGAAAACGTTTATTTTCAGTTAGATTTACACATAACTTTTCAATAGATGACTCGTCTCATCCTGTCCAAAACAGCTTCATAATTACGAGTCTTGGAGAATGCACTTAGGAAAAATAGGCAAAAGTGACCGCACCAAATCTCGTCAAAGTGTTGCACGCGTTCGTAATTGTATTTAACTCCCGGTACCAAGTAATTAACCACGGACTGGGGAGTACCCATGTTACCAAAACAATCAAAATAACAGGGTTCACCCTAAACGGTCGAATAGGCGACCCAGTGACTCCCGTTTCCATCGTGGAAATCCTCAAAGTTTACGATTCTGTTTTCACCAGTAGGCCTAAGTTTTAAGGGAAGCGTGTCTTGACTAAAAGTACCTCTAAATTTAGGAATTTTCATTACTTTAGCTAATTCGTTTAATTCAAAGTTCGTTAAGGGTTTATCAAAGTATTTTAAACCTTGGGTGGCCTTAAGTAAAGACCTTTGCCACGGGATAATGTTTTTTGCTTCATTTTTTTTCTTAGCTTTTTTTTTACTTCGAGCCAGAACCTTCCACTTGCTTGTGAAGTCGCACGAATTCAGCTAGAATTTTTGTATCGTTTTGCGCCTTTTTTACGGCAGATACCACCCCCGCTGTCCCACCTGCCAATCCTCCAATACCTGCTAAAATCGGTCCTAACTATGCTAACGGAAAAAAGCTGCCTTTCTTTTTTCGCGATCTTGTTTTGAGCGCCATATCTTTTTATTATTATTATTATTTAATAAACAACTTCGACTTTGCCTCTGTCCAACTTTTGATTCATTTACCTGTCCCCAATGAGTAGAGCGTGACAAGTAGTATTAGACGGTACTGCTGCTCTAAACTGCAGTTTGACTTGTACATCCACGATTCCTGATTGAAGCCTCTCGGACTGTTTGGTGCAATCCAACACCACAAGAGGATAGGCTTTCTTGAGCTGAAGCAAGTTAAAACTCAAGTCGTTGGTGTCGTAGCACAGCTGCCTTAATTGCTGCGCCATTCTGTACAAGCCGACGTACTCTCCAGTGGCAAAATTGTATTTAAATCGAGAAACAGATATCTTTCGGAATTTAGAGTGACGTGAGCATCTTGCAGACTGCAGTGATCGAACACGCCAGGATTTTTAACTAAAGAGTCCTGCCTGTTAGTTTGAAAAGCTAGAACTATCCACCTAGGTTTTTCAACAGCGGAAGTAGTCAGAACGTGCCAGGTGAAGCTGGTATTTTGAGGGAGCACGCAGCTATCGTAATGCCAGTGCCTAAATCCTCAATCCACTATCGCTCCGTGGTCGATGATATTGTGGAGTTTAAGTTTCTGCTCGTCCGAGGCAGTGACATGTGGAACAATCCAGCTGATGCTATTTAGAACAACTTTGCCATTGGCCGCTGCCGCTGCTTTGAAAATGGCGTTAGTGTCACTCGCTCGCATGAGTGTGAGTACGTGTTTAGTTCCGTAGATTAGCTTATCGTAATTTTCGAAAATCCCATGATGTGTTTCAGAGGGACGTGCGAATGTAAAGCTTCCCTTGGGAGTTGTGTCAACGATGATGGACGCGTGCTACTGTTTGTATCCCAAGTTGTCTGTTAGTTCAGCAGCGACTGATGCCGCACTATCCAGCGCCCAGCACTGACCGAGCAGAGCCGGTTGCTCGGCCGAACCGTAAATTAGTAGTCCCTTCATCAGAGTACCGAACCCCGGATAATTTAACTCGTCAACTTGTTCATCACCGAGATGGTATTTGATATTAGAAAATAGGAACATGGGAGCATTATTAATCAACGTGGCTATGTCAGTGTCGGCATAAGCCGAGTTATCATCCTTTAGTAACCACCTTTAAGCAAGAAGTAATTGTTGCCAACGTGTAGAAATAAATCTTGGTTTTCTTCGTGTATGCGGATTTCTGAATTTACGTTGTTGAGATTAGTGCCAACGATAGGATTGTATTCGTGATAGGTGTAAGATTCGACGGAGGAATCGTACACCAAAGGAGTAATCTTCTACTACACTCATTTTCTGGGTGTTGTTATAAATTTGATGAAAGCTTTGTTTTTAGATGTTAAACCATTTTTTTTTTTATTATTAGAATTAAGAAAGAGTCCTTTCCCTTTTTTCCCAAACACGATCATTTTATCCTTTTTTTTTTTTAATTTTTAGATATCAAATGAAGTGGCACCGTTAAGAGTTTCTCCGTTTAAATCCAACGGTACGTTAGTCTGAGACGTCAGCCAAACTTCTGGTAAATTTCTGATTAAGTTGGTAGTAACTGGAAGATAAATTAAATTATGAGGGGACTCTATGATTTTGAAACCGGGAGGGGAATTGGGTTAAAAGGAATATAAAGTGGGCTGAGTGGGCAATATCCCTTTCCCATTAGCTAAACAAAAAAACCGAGGGTGGTAGTCAGTGGAAGTGGGTGAGAGGTCGTGTTCCCCAAAACCTTTTGTTAATGTTAACATTAGTCAAAAAAGTTAGGTTTGCAACAGAAAATCTACAATTCATTGTAATGGGCCAGTTTGGAGCTAAATAAGTACCAGGCGTTTTCTGAAGGTGGTATGGTTCTATGATGACAAGCTCGTATCTAAATCTGGAGATCTGACATGGGAAAGTGCTGGGTCCATAGTTAGCAGCCACCAACCATTGATTGAGGGTCCATAGTCAGCAGCCACTAACCATTAATCGAGGGTCCATAGTTAGCAACCACCAACTATTGATCGAGGGTCAATAGTTAGCAGCCACCAACCATTGATCGAGGATCCATAGTTAGCAGCCACCAACCATTGATCGAGGATCCATAGTTAGCAGCCACCAACCATTGATCGCGGGTCCATAGTTAGCAGCCACCAACCATTGATCGCGGGTCCATAGTTAGCAGCCACCAACCATTGATCGAGGGTCCATAGTTAGCAGCCACCAACCATTGATCGAGGGTCCATAGTTAGCAGCCACCAACCATTGATCGAGGGGGCACAGTCGGGTAGTTACTCACCATGGTACAATTAAGGAATTTTCTAGTGCGTCTTTGGAAAGGTTTCTTAATACTTATAAAATAATTCAAGATATCGATATGATGTTATTTCCGATACCTAGACGGTATGTATGATGGCATGTGTGGTGCAGCTTGCTATTAAATGCTTGCAAGCCCTCTCAGCTTGAAACATACTTAGTCATGACAAGTCTACATTTTGGAACAGCTTTAGTGTTTATTATTATGAACATCATTGTTATGGAACATTTATCTGTCAGTATACTATTTCCAATCGGGTATTTATTTAACGTTGTTCATTCATCTTTTTAACAGGTTCCCTCCATCCAAATTTCCTTTTCTTAACGCTTTTTAATTAGCAAACAAATTTAAGATAGCAAACGAAAAAAAAATAAAATAAACCATCTCACCCACTATCGATTGAGACAACTTTAAAAGTTTTATTTTAAACTGAACTAGATGTCAAATCAAAGAATATTTTAGGCCCTAACAAGTTTTATGATTGTGAACCTGAAAATATGAATAGGAACCTGAACCGTATTCGTAACGTTAATGGCACTTGTCTGATACAAAGTTTTTTAAATTTTGTATAGATTGCTTTGCCCGAACGTAAATTATTATGCCTTAATAGGAAAAAAAAGCGTTTATTCCTAACCACAGAGACACAGTTCGACAAGTGTCATGAGAGTGCATTTCATTGACGTATGTATGTCCGAGTACGTTAAACATTTTCTTCTAAGACAATGTAAATTCCATGCAGTATACTCTACTATATGCTTCCCATATGATGCCCGTCCGGCCACCAAATTGATTTTATAAATATTCGGAAATTCATAATGTTGATAATACGAACGACGATTTTCTGTTTTGATGCAAAACAATGAGTAGAATGAATGAGTGTTAAACGTACTGATGAGCTTACCCGATTTTAATATGCAACCATTTATCATTTGTCAACAATACACAACACCAGCCATCACTAGATCAACAGCTTGCGTTAAAACATTTCCTTATCATCTTCCTCTAGTGACTGTGGTTCTGACTCAAATGCCACAGCATGCTCCTCGGTGCCTTCTGTACTTCCTACGTAGTGACCAGTTGTTGACGTACTACGTGTACTTTCAGAATGATCAATTTCTTTTTTAGTTGGTTGATGGCACTTAGTTGCTGCTGTAGGAACAGTTGTTCGGTCTCGAGTAGCAGCCAGTTTTATAATTTCTTCCAGTCTACGCGCTTTCATGTCAACAAACACCACAGTTGCCTGCTCGTCAATAGCTTCAGGATGTGGAACTACAATGGGACTACACTTCTCGCTAAATGTTGGGTACTCCCAAGCAACGTCGTCTACTTGACAATGTTCAAGTCTTCTACGATGAAACTTTCGCACTGGTCTTGGTGGTTTAAGTTCAGCATCTGTGCTAGAAGATGGTTCTTCATTAAGTTCTAGAACAGGCGATATGGAACCTAACCTGCTATGTGGAATGTGTTCCGGTGACTTCAGTTCACGTTTGGGTGGGCTAGAGAGAGGAGACATGGGCAAAAGAGACTTAACATTTTCTCGCTCAATTCTAACTCTATTCTCTGTGATACACCTGAAAAATGGACGAGAGATTCTAACAGGAGAAATGCGAGTGGTTATACAGTTCTTTTGTGGACTTGACACAAGAAAAAAGTTCGTCTTGCCTGAAACACTAACGACTTCTGCTATAGTCCTTTTAACATCTATTTTATCAACATGTAGGTCTTTGTCCGAAGACTGACAATTACTCAAACCGGAAATCAATGGTGCAGTAGTACATTTGGAAGAAACTTTAAGCATATTCAAATCCAGATCAAAATTGCTCATGATTTTCTTGTCAGTGGATGCTAGTTCACCTCCATTACTACGGTGGAGTATTCTTGGACTCCAAGCACCAACATGAAGGGGACTTGAACGCACTGGTTCTATAATTTCACTCTCTTTTAACCCATCTCCACTGTCTCTATCAAGCTGAATGGCATCCGACAGCCGACCAAAATGTAAAGGAGTTAAACCTGGAAGAGTTTCAGTCTGCGTTGAAGATTCTGAACATTCGCATTCTGTCGACGTTGACACTGAAGTCATATCGCAAATGGTTTGCGTGTGGGCATCGCAGCAGGTGCATGGCTGCATTGCTTTTTTTGTTCTAGTTTTTGTGCGTAGACTTTTACGAGGAGAAATAGTGCTCGATTTTGAATCTCCCAACTCAGTGGCACTTTTAGTGCATCGAGGATTTGTTGGCATACTCTTTACCCCTCTTGCGCTTAAGGGCTTCTGCGCCCTTGTGTCTATTGTGACTGATTGATGGGTAATGTGCATTGTTCCACTGCAGTCTAAATCAGTATGACGTACAGGATTCGCTATAATTGGCTGTGCAGAACTACTGGGTATTGATGTCTCCCCTGAAGGAATGTTGCTGGAATTGGCAACTCTACACGGCAGTTGCTTAGTTTTTCTTGGAATACTTTCCAATTGTACTGAAATGATCTTTCCGACGTTAGAAGCTACAGATTTACCTGATCCGGACCAATTGTGATTGCATTTTCCACTTAACGGAGATTTGCACGCATCATGGTAATGAGTGATAATGGGTCTAGAGCTTCTCTTTTGCAAGGCACTGGAAGCATATGGACGGAAAGAAATAGCACGTCTCGGAGAAACATGCGGCATTAACGAACTGCTACTGGAAAGACTCATTTCTGAAGAACTATCAGTTGTTCCCTTGGTCACTGCAGTGGTCTTCGAACTAACCGTTGTGAACGATCCTTGCCGTCTGTGAGGCCGAATAGTATCGCGTTTCTCTCCATCGACCAACATTGAATCCACGTCATTTTTTTTACGGTGCATGATGAATACTACACGCAGTTATGACAAATAAGTAATGTTGTGGGAATGAAGCTAAAATTAAACGATGTAAAGCAAATTATCAATACTCCTGGGACAATATTTCAAATGTAAGTATTCGCTGTCAGCATTAGTGTTCATAAGCTCATCCATTTTTCTAATACAAATCACCAACGGATTTACATTTCAGACTCGTTTCGCCTTTCAGTTGACCTTTCAATCCACTGGCTACAGAATGGTAACAAACAGAGACAGTCACTGTGTTACGAGTATTATGCTTAACAGTCTCCGTGCTGCATTTCTTTCTTACATATTCTTTATGACCTTAGCGATGACTTGAGGTCTTGAAAAGGTGGTTTTAGCTCACCATCATTCTTACATGTACCAAAACATTGCTGCTGAATTCAGTAGCGATCCAGAAGGTGGAAAACGAAATCTGTGAAAATAAACAGCCAAATTGAGTGTTAAAATAGTCTTATCTACAAACATAAACTTAATTTTTCTGCCCATTTTTGTATGCGAACAGTTTAAGTAAATACATAAAAGACACTCTTCTAATTCAATGTATAAGACCAACCTCACTAGCCTATGCTTTTAAATGTTGCGAACTTGCATTACTCCTTGAGATAATAAATTACCAACAACATAAAATGATGGTTTATACGGGCCATTTGCATATCTAACAAAGTGATTGTTGAATGGACACAGCAGGTTCGTGCGGTGTTATGCTGCACTCAATATTACAAAACCCAGATTGTAAACCCAATGTGACAAAACCCATCATTCAAGAGGTAGATATTGTGTAGCGATAAGAGTTCGAAACTCCTTAGACGCTGTGGGGTTTTTGTGGCTTTCGGGAGTTTTTCTATTCTGTCGGGAAGCCCGATGTTTTGTTATTTTTCCCATTATTCTGTTGGTTATGTCCCTCCCTTTCCTGCTTATAGGTGTCATTTGCTCACCTAGCGCGGTGCTATATCTGTTGGCCTTTGCTTGGTATTGGAAGACTGACAAGCTTTTCGATCGTGTGCGTTTTTTTGTTGTTGTTGTATTCTTTAATATTCTGAATTTGTCAGTTTTCTTAAATTAACTGCACGCGTGAAGATTAAATAAGTCTTGCTTTTTTCGATTATCATTATTAACAAGTTACCTATGCAAATGATGGGGGCCCAGCCTCGATCGTTTGTCCTTGGAGAAGAAGTGGGTGGCCCCGACGAAGCCATGTATGCATGACGGGAGTTGAGTTGCAAGATATTTATCTGGGCATGTGACGGCATAGCCAAGCAATTGTTTCTGGCTTTTGGTGACAGAAAAAACGTTATAGAAATTAACGTTTTTTTTCGAATGTTCGACCTACGGATTAAAGCGCTTGTCTATTGCGTTGTTGCAACCCTTCGAGAATAAGGTGAATACTGAACTTTTGTATTTCCCAATCCGTCATTGGATGTGATTAATGCCATAATTTCCGTAAAAGTTGCCGTACTTTGAACTAGAATACAAAATTATTAATGCTGTCGTCACGAATTTGCGGTGTTGAATGCCGACCCTTAACCGATAATTAACCCCAGCGTATATATGGTTCAAGTTTTGTTACCCAGTAAACAAAGAAACCCTTTAACGTACATTTAGTTTCTTGCAGGAGTCTTTTCTTATGTGGGGTACAATTAACTGCAGGTTAACAAAAGCTTTGAAAATATCCCGGGTTGTGTGCCAATGTTAATCCGGTCTTCAACAGGGCTTAAATTGTTCTTCATGAAACCCGAAGGTTAAATTACGTAACGGGAGCACCCATGCAGAAACCCAGTGCAATGCCCATATTGGAATTTATATTCTAGCCAAATTTGTTCCATCACGTAAGGCCACATTTAATTCATGATGTTGTTTTTTTTTCATTGAAGCTTAAAAAAAAAAAAGAAAACATACAGTTTTGTAAATGTCTAATGAAATCCATCTCACACAATGACAAATCTTTAACTTTTAATTACACTAGAAATAATAAATATTTACAATGAGTTGATTGTAAATGTCAACAAATATACAAACTGTACAGTTATTTTGTACTTTGATGTTGCTGCACTTTTGTTCTATGGAAGTTGGATAAATAAACCAAAAGAAGCAACAGTTAGAGATCGCAGGTCAGCAACAGTTGATTCAAACAACCATTGTTTATGTAAATATGACTAACAAATGGCAGCGACTGTCATCACTGAGGACGTCTCGAGTAAGTTAAAAGAAGGCAACAAGACATATGATTGTCACACGCAGACGATGGTTTTGTGCACTTTTTTTTTTGGTTTTGTCTACTTTCATTTTGCTTGTTATACTTAATACTTAATGCAATATAAAAGTGGACGAAAGTCAAAAAAAGTTCGAAAATATGTAAAAAAAAATAATAATGACTGTAATTGCATAGCAATGACCTTTAAGTTAGGGCCCTAGCAGCCAGGTCGCTACGGCCAACGACAATACTTACGGTATATGTAGCACCGCACACTTGGTGGCCGCGACCAGTCAGTCGCAGTGGCCGCCGGATCCCGGGCGGCATGCAGGAGCCCACAGCGCGACCATACTTTTTCCGTGTTCATTTTTCACCACGTGATCGAGAATTATCAATGAAAAACGAACGTGGCCGCGCTGCAAGTCACTGTGTTTTTTTGACCGCGACGACCAATGGGCGCACAACCTGGTTGCCCAGTGCGCTGAGGCCCTTACAATGAAAGAATGATGGTGAATATGTATTGTGGAAGACACCACTTCTCTGGGATGATCCAAGCGAAACTTTAATACTCGACTGAATTTGAATTTTGTGTATCTGTTTGTCTCTGAACTTGTCTGTGTGTTTGTATGTTTGGGACACGATGACATTTGCAATTTCGTTCTGGTTTGGTTGAAATTTCATGAGAAGAGCGGTTTGGTGCACGATAAGAATGAGATCGAAGGTAAAATTCCAATAATTTTTGGAAACGTATCTAACAATTTTAGTTCGATAATCAATTCAGTAATCAATTCAGAAATCAGTAATTCTTTTCCATTTTTAATGTGGTTTCTGAAGCCAAAACCGCAAATGAATTATTGGAAAACGAAAATAATTTGGTGTATAGTAGGCAGAGCCCTCTGTGATCCAGTTTCATTACTAACGCCTTTGGGAACGAATGAAACTGGATTAAAGGATTTAACAGGGAATTCAAACCACACAATCATGTTTGATATCGATAGGCGTCTTGGTTCCAGCTGTACATCTCCGGCTTCTGACACAGGTTGGTGATGGAAAGTGTATATGTACGAGTTTTTCTCCGGTTGTTTCCTGCCCGCAGGTTTTTCTCTGGTTGTTTCCCGCCCGCGGATTTTTCTCTGGTTGTTTCCCGCCCGCGGGTTTTTCTCTGGTTGTTTCCCGCCCGCGGGTTTTTCTCTGGTTGTTTCCCACCCGCGGATTTTTCTCTGGTTGTTTCCCACCCGCGGGTTTTTCTCTGGTTGTTTCCTGCCTGCGGGTTTTTCTCTGGTTGTTTCCCGCCCGCGGGTTTTTCTCTGGTTGTTTCCCGCCCGCGGGTTTTTCTCTGGTTGTTTCCCGCCCGTGGGTTTTTCTCTGGTTGTTTCCTGCCCGCGGGTTTTTCTCCGGTTGTTTCCCACCCGCAGGTTTCCAGGTTTCACCCGAATTTTCCACTTGGGCCTCAAAAAAGCTGTGTAGCTTACTGGCCGACCCTACTGTACTATCATACACGGCGATAGCCGTGTATATATACGATTGATTGAAGTCCTCTCTCCAGCAAGACTAAAACTATTAATTTCTCCGTTTCTATTCAATATATTTCGACCAAACTTGGCCAGATAGTAGATAGCAACTTTTCCAAACTTTACACTAACTTTTATGCCATCCCGTGCAAGAGTTAACGTAGGAAGCCACACGTAAATTTGAAAACTGTTCACTTCTTCTTGTTGTTGTTCTGGTTCTTGTTCTTGTTCTTCTTGGCTGACACGGTTTCAGAAAAAACTACTGCACCTACCTAAAATCTGAAACATGATCTGAGCCAGAAATTTTCCTGGGCTTCAACCTTACAGGGACAACTTTTTCAATTGGTCGATCCATTCCGGAGTTACGGGACCCTAAACGATCATTTTGATTGCTTTACATTGTTTTAACCATTGTATTTAGAGAACAATGCCACTCAGCAAACTCCAGATCCATTCTTCGTGCATGCAACAATCGACTGCATGCATAAACCTTTATAGCGCGACACCGCAGCCGTAAAAAGGTACACGGATTACGAACAAAAACGTCAAGTGTGCCGTAAAAAAAGGGGTTATATGATTGAAGTTTCATTTTACTTGTTAAAATGTACACGGATAAAAATTGGTGATTTTTTAATTGAAATAATCAAATGTACAATTCAGAAAATTGCATCTGTTTAAGTGCTGTTGTGCTTTACCAATCATATACGTTATGTAAAGCACAACAGCATCCAATTTTCTGAATTGTACATTTGATTATTTCAATTAAAAATCACCAATTTTTATCCGTGTACATTTTAACAAGTAAAATGAAACTTCAATCATATAACCCCTTTTTATGGCACACTTGACGTTTTTGTTTGTAATACTATATTAATTTAAAAGTGCCACTCCCTCAGGTCAACAAACACAAGAGTGTAACTCTGTACTGTGGTATCTCTTGCTCGGCCGAGCAATTGTGTTCGACAGAAGTCAATTATATGCCTAGTCAGTAGAATATAAGAGAGCAAAACAGAACAGCCCCAGTGCTCATGATGAGTACTTAGATGCTCGGCCGAGTAATTGTGATCTTTAGTACTCAATTATATGTCTAGTCAGTAAAATATAATAGAGTGAAAGAGCGAGACTGAACAGCCCCAGTGCTCATGATGCCCCCATTCAACCCTAAACAACCAAACCAAACCCGACCTGGCTCTAAACTCCTGACAGGTAAAGATTTAAAGTCTGTCCGAGATTTAATGGCATGAAGATGTAGCTGAAACAGATGCTGGAAATCAGAAGTTGGAAGAACTACCGTTTTGGTGAAGAAACGGTGTTGTGTATATGTTCCAAATCTCCATGGAGACAGAGTTGAGGACAACTGAAGTACAAAACAGAAAAGATCCGAAATACTGACACTGAAAAGGTCGTTTGAGAATATGGTAGGTAACTACGAGATCACTACGAATGAAACTTCGACATTTAAAAGACATTTGAAAGACATTTTAAGGAAGAACACCATTTCGTAGAGCAACGCTGGCAAGACTCAAGTCGAGAGGCAAAAGTACTGTAACATGGTCGCAAAAACGGCCACAAAGTGACCTTTTTAAAAGCTTAGGAAATAACATGGTCTGCATGAGCATGGAATTTGGAAACGACCAGGATGCTGAGGTCCATACGGAATGTGTTAGATCGGATAATTTTGTTGCTGATTGTATAATATGATGTGGATTATTATGCCCTAAGAACATGAACTTAAAAATTTCGAGTATGTTACTATGAAAAATTGAAGCGTGACATGAATTTTGATGGAAACGGCATAGATGACCGATGTTACATCAGCCATTCAGTACCATCAGATGTCAACAAACGGTGCGTCACACTTTCAACGCTAGACGAGACTAATGGATTTAAACAGACATGGTTTTAGGACTAAACCATTGCAAAATTGCTGACCAGCCAGGCAAGGTAGTTGTGGGCAGTGGATCTTTGAGCACGTGTTAACTGCCTTGCTGGTGTTAAGAAAAAGGGCGCGAAATTTTTATGGTTCGTTAAGGCTTGAACAACTGGAACTAACAGCAGTCATGTGCCAATTATGATGCACGTGATGTTTATTTTCGCCCTTCAGTATCAAGACATGACAAGTGTGGAATGATTCAACTGTTTAGTCACCTCTGACATCTGCTTGAAATGAAATTACAACACTTATAATGCAACACACTCTGATGCAGCCCATGCCTCCACCATGAAAATTGGAATGCAAGTGAGAGCCAAATTCTCTCATCGCTCCGTACAAAACTGGAAGTGCCTTTCCCACACCAAGCAAGAACGCACGATCAAGCCGGTATTTCCTCTCCATTATATGATGAATTTCTAAACACATCCATACGGTGAAGGGGTTTAATCGCCTTGGATGTAGATGTAAATGAATGTAAAGTTACCGTTTCGAAACATTTAGTTGCCTGTAACGTTTTTATGTTTCATTCTCAATCAAATTATTATTATCATAAGACATTATTATAAATAACTGCGGCAATGATTAGCATAATAACCTTACTTTGTTAATAATAAACAATCATCGATGGCAGTACCCAATCCTTCCGTTCGTTAGTCGGGCGTTAAGACTCTAATGTCCCTCGCGCATCGAATGAGACCAACTGTATTTCCTTTAAGAAAAAGCACAACTTAGAAAAAACACAACAAGCCGTTTCGTAGCGCGCAAGTCTGATGTTTTACCGTGTCATGTTTGGCGATGAACTTGCTCCTGGAAACGGTTTCCTCGTACGTTCACCAAAGAGTAGATTATCGCTAACGTCGGCGGACGTCTGGCTGACATGATGCCAAACCTCATCAACACTGCATTAAGAACCAGACTTTTACCACAGCGGTGCGTTTTCCTGGGGCGATATCTTTATTACACACGCACAATGGTGAAACGTCATACTTGCATACTACTACAGAGCTCGCTGTGCTTTTTCTTAAGACAAGTTGTTGGTCACATCCGATGCTTAAGGCCTGATGAGATGTCAGAGTCGCGAAGCCCAACCATCAAACAGGAGGGTTATGCACTGCCATCGATGACAATTGTTTATTATTAACAAAATAAGGATATTTTTGATAATCATTTACTAATTATAACGTCTTTTGATAATAATAATTTGACCGGGAATTAAACATAAAAATATTACACGAAACTAATGTGTCAAATGGTAACTTTGCCTTTACTTGTATCTACGTCCAAGGTAATTAGACAATTCAATACACAGATCCAAAGAATTAGGACTGCATTGCCAGACATTACGCTAATCAGTGCTACTTCTCAAAAATACAAATTAACGCCAGACAACAGGACTACGAATAAAACCAGAGATTAATCAGTAAAGGATACTATTACTTACTGACTCACTCAAGATTTTCAAGGTTTTAAAGGATATTACACGATATACAAATTATTCGGGATGACACTAAAATTATTAGAACCAGTAGCAAAAACATTTAAATATAGTTTTGTTATTCATCATTTGATTATGTCTTATTGTTATTTTTTACAAAATTTTATTTGGTACGACCCAATGTGTCAGCTTTCAAGATTTATACGTATCAATACATTCGGGCCCTCCTTTATGCCACTCCTGAGCGAAACATACCAATCTTAAGTGATTAAAATGTTAACACGATGCCTGAATAATTAATTGTGTGTGGTTTTCATGCAGAGACTTATGGACAGTTTACTATTTAATCAGTATAGTTCCGGTCTCTGTGTCTCGTCTCAATAAATTATCCACGGTAGAAAAAATTATTTTGCAGGGATGAGAATCCTTAATAGTTTGCCACAAGTGCACGAAAACGAAGTTGAGCACCAGCAAGGTGACATTACTATTTTAACCTTTAATTTTTGGTACAAAGACTTCAAGCAATTTATTTTAACTAGCTGTTCCTAGCGTAACATACGTCGGTCTAGTAGGAAGCCATGTTCCCACACTGCCCCTGCTTGTTGTTGTATTGTCGCAACCTGAAGAGGTGCACAGCAAGCTTTATCTCACTGGCCTTGCATTGGTGTGTTTGTTGTTTGGCGTTCTCAGTACTTGTTGCCCCCCAGCCAAACACTCACCACCTCCTAGCTCACCAGACGCCCGCATGAAGACTTAGAGGCTTAGCTTTAACTTAGCTTTGAAGACTTAGCTAAGATGCCAAAGTGTTTTTAACAAATTTTCTCATAAGTAGGAATACAGCCTGTAATTCCACATTTAGACAGGATTAGCCATTGAAGCTGCATCGTAGGTTGCCTTGGTTCTGGCGTTGGTGTTGTTTCGTGAAGACGTGAGATGTCACCACGAGCTTCATTCTGATTGGCTGTCAACAATGTTCACCTATGCTTCAGCTTAAGCAAAATAGCTTCTCATCTCTGGTTCGTGAAATAGATTGACTGTCAGTGAGGCGATTCGAAACGTCGTTCTGTTGGTTAGGAAACGATGACGCCAACCACTGCTCTGTTTTTGCCGCTTCAGTCGGGGTTCCCTAACGTAAAAGCTTGTGATGCGCATGCTATTTTCCTGTTTGTACGCCGCCAAACTAAGAGTTAACTTGCCAAACAGTTTACTTCTTAGCAATTTATTGTTCTATTTAGTGCCATAACTAATACATCACTGGTTCTACTGTTAATGATTTTTTACCCGTTTAAACTTTAGGGTATAAATTACGACTGCAAATAACTGTATGGACAAATGCGCGGGGCATCGTGTTGCTCAGAAAAGCTAGTGGAGGACTGCTATTCAATGAACAACAATTGGCGAGCTAAAATCATTATTTACATGCTGTGCTAAAACGAAAAAAATTATTAAAAAAAAGGACTTTGCAGAAGCCAGAAAATTCTCTGCATGGCCTGGTTCTGGTAACAAAAGTTGATTAGTTATCTTTCCCCACAAAAAATTATGTCCTGAATCCGCTGTTGGTTTTTCCTAGTAACACACCAAACATCCGGAATGATCCACTATTTCACAGCAAACATCGTTTAACAATTATCTGACTTTTGGCCTCGAAATAACATCAGTTATTATTCAAGGTAAATTCGATGTTAACAAAAAAAACCACAACAACATTGTTTTGTCATTGGCAACAGTCATGCTGGACACCCAAAATTGTCAAGCCTTGGGGAGTCTTCTTTGCCCCCGATAGTTTAGTCGATGACAAAGGGCCTTCTTTTTATCCTGAATTTTTTTTTTTTTTGAAGAGATATTTTGTCCGTGTGCCTTTCATTGCAAAAGACTAATGCACTAATGCAAAAAAGACTAATGCACTAATCAGCAAAATCATTCCGGTAAAAGGAAACTTCTTTAAATCGGTTTGTCTCTGCTAAAGTGCAATTGCAACACTGTTTTTTTTTTTACTGCTTCCATCTATTGGCGTCCTCGCGAAATTTTGATGAGTTTTGTCGGTGAAGAAAATGAAACTACAAGTGAAAAGGTAGAGCAAATATCCATTCAGTCCATGGGGACTGTTTAGATATTGAATTGGTTGCGTTAGTTGATTCTCAAGAGTATTTTTAAAGTCTTGTTTTGGATTTTTTTTATTTTAAACCTGGTGGCAATTAGGTTTTTGATGATTAAGGGTCCCCCCCCCCCGAGCACTAAGCGACCAAGCCACTGCTGCCAACGAGAATGCTTATGGAATATGTAGCACTGCGCACTTGGCCACCATGGCCAGTCAGCCGCAGCGGCCACTGGGATCTCAGGCGGTGTGCAGGCGACCATGCTTGCTCCGTGTTCATTTTTTACCACATGAGCGAGAATTATATATGAAAAACGGACGTGGCCGCGCGGTACGTCACCCTGTTTTTTAGCCGCGACACTGGCCGCACAACCTGGACGCCCAGTGCGCCGGGGCCCGAAGACTTCTGTGGGAGGTACAACTGCATCTACCATTCCTAGGACCAGCAATCAGCATGCATACTATTACAGCTATAATCTGTCTTTGGTTAGAGCATTATCTTTACGAAGGAATTCCATTAGTAAATGACATAGTTAAAGGAAAACCAAATAAAAAATCTGTCTGAATCACTGAGATTAAGGAACCGAGCTGTGAAAAGATTGGTGGGAGTGTTGGGGAGGGAGGGGTGACAAGTGTGCGTCAAACGCAGGTTTATTCCATTTTTGGAAATTGATTTTGGTTCACCAAAGACCTTAATGAAGCTAAAATATCTTGTTTGTACAGGACGGTTTTCGAAAGTGGACAACCAGCATCCTACACTCAATCATTCACAAGAAAAATTAATTACCCAAAAGACTGGATTATACATAAATGAAAGAACAAGCTGACTATAAATTATAGCCTCGTTAAAAGCCCATCACGCTGCATTACCAGAGGAGTTGTAAGTAGCCTGCGTAGGTTATCAAAATTTAACATCCAATTTTTACCCTAGAATTTTGACAACTTTAATACCTTCCTAGGATTGTTAATGTAAAATGTTTCTGGTAAATAATATTTTTTACATCGTCTTCCATAAACTTTTTAGTGTTGTATTTGCGACTGGCAGAAATAGTTTCAAGCATCATAATAGTTTTTAATAATGATTGTAATAACTCTAACATAAATTAAACAATAAATAAATTTGTTCCTTTCTAATAGTTGCGTTGACTCTCAAGAGTATTTTTACAATCTTGTTTTGAATTTATTGTATTTTAATAAATGGATTGACTATCAAACCCACAGATTTCGATGCCATACTTAATAAGAGCTAAATTCCATGCGTCATAAAAGTATTTATTTGTTAGAAATACTTAGAAAGTACAACTTGGGCAACATTTATCTCGTTTTACCAATTAAGTTTTCAATGCGTGCTAAACTTTTTCATTTGGAGTCTAGTGTAACCCAATCATATTTAAATTGATTCACCGATTTAAGTTTAAGACAGTCTTTTATACAGTCCCATGCCTTAGACAAGTTAAAGTATGCATGTAGATTTCTCCAGGTTTAATGAACTTTTGATGAGAAGTTTGGATTTCCATACAAGCAGTTTTTTCTTTACTAATAAGGAGTTTATTTGAAGAGCACCATATACTTACATCAGTAAAGTTCGGCTGTAAATTTGGTATCATTGTTTCATATGTCCCATCAATATCAAACAACAATATCATCGGCAAAAAGAATAAATTAAAAAAATTAATACACTCTTAACGTAAACGAGAAAAGAATCGGTCCTAGATTGATCCTTGAGTGACACCACCAGCATATTTAAAGTGGCACTATCACCGATTGAAAGCAGACGAAATCTGACAACATCTAGCGCTATGTAGTACCATGTAGCTTTTGCTTGCACCAAACGAAGGAATGCATAACGTCATTTCTTTTTCTTTTAACGAAACGCACAAACCACGACATCCTTAACTATTGAGTGAAAGTCTGGTTCATCCTCGTGCACCTGGCAGCAAGCTATGCAGGTTAACAATATCACTGCCTCTAGATGGCGCCACGTTATTTTCGTTCGCATTTCAATCGGTGATATTACCACTTTAAGTGCCGTACTAATAGTCTAGTCAAATTAGCTTTTTTGCGGGAACTAATTCCTATTAAGCTGAAAATTGGTACACAACCCCTATACGACACACTAACCAACATACTACACTCCCCAACATTCCGGATTGAGCTTTCGCCACCATCTTGGAAAAATGGCCAAAAGTCACTGCCGGTTTAAGGTTTTCGTCCATTATCTCGCCTCCCATTAACTTTACGGAAATAATGCATAGAACCAAAGTTGTAGAGCATAAAATTTCAGACAAAAATCATATCTGGTGAAAATTTACAAAAAACTGTAGTTTTGGGAGAACATAATGGTTTAATGGTACACTGCCCTACTCTCATGTTAGCGTTTTAAACTGTACACAACGGCGTAAGGATCGAATTTACGTCAATATATGCAGCGATAGGAATTAAAGAAGATAAATAAAAGCTAACGAATGCTGCAAACCGCATGCGTTTATCGTAAATAGTTGGCAAGTTATCACGATTTTTGTTTTTTCTTACATATGCAATTAAACTTTTATAACAATAGACCAACGGTCTTTATAAATAATCATTTTGTATGCGTTGTTGCGTGAGAACCTAAAATTTAGCATTGTTATAACAGGTTTATTGTTGTAAGGTATGGTATCATTCTTGAGTTCCACTCTTATATTATTGTTATATTATGGGGTATTGTTGTACCAATGTTTAATACATATATTAAAATTTGTTAGGTTAGTAAATGTGGTAAGTTATCTTTAATTTGGCATATTTTCATTTAGTCTGGTCAATCTTGGGTTTGACCCTGGGAAGAGTTGCAACAAAAGCAATACCTTCGCAGTTAGTCTAAAAAACATGTTTTATAAAATACATCCAATATCTACGAAAATATAGCCACGAAAACATTGCTAAAGGGGTTGGAATGCTTCCCCGAAAAACAGGTTTTAGGCTGTAACACCTTAACCGTCACCAAATCGAAAGGATAATGTTAAAACAAAACCGTTCAGCACACAATTCTGGAAAGAAAAGGAGATATACATCTTTTACGTAAACGCAACCATTGAGCCCCAAGAACATGTTAGGAACGTGTTTTAAGTGTATAACCCTTAATATTATGCACTAGAGTGCTCCTTTTCGGTTTTAAAGTGCTCTTGCGAGCTCTCTGTTAACCCAAATTGGACATCCTTATAATATTCTGAACGCGTAGTGGCAAAAGCATACGGTGATTTTCGATTTCAAAGTGCTCTTACGATCTCTTTATTAACCCAAACTAGACAAGCTTTAGATTTTTGTTTGAAAGGTCGGGATCTCCTCTTTCCATCAATCCTAGCCAAATTAGTCAAGCTTAAATAGGGACCGTCCGACACCCGTTTAACTGGGAAATGGTAATGGCATAACACTGAAAGCATATGGTGATTTTCGATTTCAGAGGGCTACTGCGAGCGCTCTAACAACCGAAGTAGACGTACCTAGGATTTTCTGAAAGGTGGGGATCTCTTATTTCCATCAATCCTAACGAAAATTGTTTAGCTTAGGTGGGGACCGTACTACGCCCGTTTAAAGGTGACGTGTTAGTGGTGTAGTGCCAAAGCGAATAGAGATTTTCTATTTCAAAGCTCCTATCTCTATTATGCCGAAGTGGACATGCTTAGAATTTCCTGAAAGGTGGGGATCTCTTCTTTCCATCAATCCTAACTAAAATTGTTTACCTTAGATAGGGACCGTCCTATACGCCCGTACAGAGGTGAAAGCATGGAGATTTTCGCTCCTATGGCATTACAACTTCACCTTTAAAGGGCCGTAGGACTATCTATCTAAGCTAAACAATTTTAGTTAGCATTGATGGAAATAAGAAACCCCCACCTTTCAGAAAATTCTAAGCATGTCTACTTCGGGTTAATAGAGAGTTCGTAAGAGCAGTTTGAAATAGAAAATCACTATACGCTTTTGCCACTACGCCACTAACACTTCACCTTTAAATGGGCGTAAAACGGTCCTTATCTAAGCTAAACAAGTTTAGTTAGGATTGATGAAAAGAAGAGCTCCCCACCTTTCAGAAAATCCTAGTTATGTCGATTTCGGGTTGTTAGAGCATATGGTGATTTTTGATTTCACCAAACTCGACTTACCAAACCAACGCAGTAGCCCTCTGAAATCGAAAATCATCATATGCTTTCGGTGTTATGCCATTACCACTTCACAGTTAAACGGGTGTCGGACGGTCCCTATTTAAGCTTGACCAATTTGGTTAGGATTGATGGAAAGAAGAGATCCCGACCTTTCAAAAAATCCGAAGCATGTCCAGTTTGGGTTAATAGACAGCTCGTAAGAGCACTTTGAAATCGAAAGTCACCATATGCTTTTGCCACTACGCCAGTAACACTTCACCTTTAAACAGGCCTAAAACTGTCCCTATCTAACGCAAACAAGTTGAATTAGGATTGGTGGAAAGAAGAGATCCCCACTTTTCAGAATATTATAAGCATGTCCATTTCGTGCTAACAGAGAACTCACAAGAGCACTTTGAAACTGAAAAGGAACATTGTACTGCATAATATTAAGGGTGATACACTTAACACGTTCTTGGGGTTCACTGGTTGCGTTTACGTAAAAGATGTATATCACCTTTCCTGTTCAGAATAGTATGCTGAAAGGTTTTATTTTAACATTATCCTTTCGATTTGGTGACGGTTAAGGAGTTTTACAGCCGAAAAACTGTTTTCGGGGAAGCATTTCACCCCCTTTAGCAATGTTTTCGTAGCTAGATTTTCGTAGATTTTTAATGTATCTTATAAAACATATTTTTTAGAGTAACTAAGAAGGTATTGCTTTTGTTACAATTTTTTTCAACGTCAAACCCAAGATTGACCAAACGAAATGAATATACGCCAAATTAAAGATAACTTGCCATATTTACTAACCAAACAAATTTTAACATGTGCATTAGTTTAAAAACATTGCTACAACATTGCTTCATTATATAACAACAATAATGAGTGGAAATCAAGAATGATAACTTTACCTCTTACAACAATAAACCTGTTTTATTACCCGGTTTTTGTCCCTCAGTCCTCTTAACAATGTAACAATGCAGGAGCGCAACAATGAAACAAGAACGCACTATATCCGCCATTGCAGTGCTGAGAGCCGATCTCTTGCATCAAAATGGCGGATTGGCTCTCAGCACTAAAATGGCGGATGCATTTATGATTGTTATAGACGTTTTAAAAAACGTTAAGAAAGATTTTTTTCTTAATTAAATGTTAACAGACACAGCAAATTAACCAATTCGTGAATTTGGCAATTGGAATGGTATTAGCCTAACGGCACAAACCAAAATAAAAAAATAATAAAAATATTAAGCAAGTATTTTTTTATTTAAATGTCATGAACCACAGTAAATTAACGAGTGCATTATGCGTTTGAAGACTTTAATATGGTAATTTGCTAATTAAATCATTTTATAGGCTACTTAAAGTGGCACTATCACCGATTGAAATGCGAACGAAAATACCGTGGCGCCATCTAGTGACATTGATATTGTTAACGTTTATAGCTTGCTCGCAGGTGCACGAGGATGAACCAAATTTTCACTCAATAATTAAGGATGTCGTGGCTTGTTTGTTTTGTTAAAAGAAATCCGGTTATGCATTCCTTCGCTTGGTGCTAGCAAACGCTAGATGGTACTACACAGCGCTAGATGTTGTCAGAATTCGTCTGCTTTCAATCGGTGATAGTGCCACTTTAAAATTGAAGATAACGTTGCAACCTTCATTAAAATTAATCGTTCCACCAAAAAACATATCTCTTAACTATTCTTTATTACTACCATCGTCTTTGTTAGCAGCTGCTTCACTTTATAAGCCAATATTGTCCATATTGTCTTCATCATGGTTACTGGATAAGTCAAATTGACCCTCAAACTCCATAACTTGTTTTGCCATAACAAAAAAGGAACAAGAATTATGACTCAGCCTGCAATAATCACCGAGCACGAGCACACACATTCACCGAGCAAGACCAAACGCAGCCAACAACACTCGTCGGACTGAAAGGCAAACGCCGGATACTAAATAGGATACCACCCGCTTTCCTCTTGCTGCGATCCAAACAATGTCTCGACGCTTGTTAGGCTCTCAGCACTCGGAAAACGGGTAATATCCTATACATAACAATGCTGCTTCACGCAACACAGCATACAAAATGATTATTTATAAAAACCTTTGGTCTATTGTTATAAAAGTTGAATTGTATATGCAAGAAAACACAGAAATCGTGATAACTTGCCAACCATTTACGATAAACGCATGCGGTTTGTGGCATTCGTTAGCTTTATTTATCTTTTTCAATAAAAAGATACGCCGCTGTGTACAGTTTAAAACCGTGTTGAGAGAAAAACGCTAACATGAGAGTAGGGCACATAACTCCCTCCGGTATATTTGAAACTTTCCTCGATACATTACCGGAAATAGTTTTATATGAATTAATTTACCTTTTATTCGATTGTCTAAGGGTACGATCCCGACGGCAGATGTGCCGCGTGTACGCTATTAAGCTCCTTTTGCACTGTTCGGTCCGAATGGTTTCTCACTCCAGCCACAAGGCTGGCAAGCCGCTGCCCCTAATTTTTGATGACGTAAAGACAGCGTATACTCTCTGACGTAGGCACTTCTATGTGCCTTTGCCGCTTGCGGCTCTGGAGGAAGGATAATTATGTTAAATTCCCGAGTGCAAATTTAAGACAAATTGGACTGTTGACTAGCTACTATACATCCTTTATTAGTAATATTAGTAATAGCTAGTGCATGTATAAATACTTTACAACGTGTAAGTGTAAACTGCATATACAGCACCAGCGTAAACAAAAGCTAATTTGTAATCATAGTTTATAAGGTCAGCTCCGCGCGAACCAATGCAATGTGCATTATTTATATCTCGGTTGGCATTGTACATGAGCATTGTGATTTTATCTCTAGACCCAACGTATTGACACGGTAATTTTTTTGCTGGTAGCGTATAGGGCAGTGACAGAACATTGTATTATTGTATATAACTCTATGCTGGAGCCAGTAACTGGGATAGCTGCAAGGGTCACTGGAGGGGGAAAAGAAGGGCGTCTTACTGAAGACAATGCTGTTAAGAGTGGATTTCTTAGGCCTATAATGCGCAATTTTTGTCGATTTGTTGGCAATATACACAATATACAATAATACTACGTTGTGTCACTGCCGTATTTAAATAAAACTAACGTGTGGGTATTAAACCGCAGCAACAGACAGAAGTGGTTGTTGACGGTCATAACTTGTAGTCATGGGCGCTATGTTTGTTTACCTCTTAGCGTTTGCAAGATCATGGAGCATGGGACTTAGTGTGATAACATTAAGTCCATGGTACGATGTGTCACATGGCGCGGCCCAGAAATGAGTGATCTAGCGTCGGATGTGATGTCATGGTTCCTTCAGAGAGAAATGCGCGCTTCGGTTGTGTGAACTATATTTTAGCGCAGTTGATGAGTAAAGTGGCCAGAAGGGATTTATGTGCCTTTAAACCGTTAATTTCTCGCAATACTATAGGTTTCTGGAAATTTTCTCCAGATATGATTTTTGTCGGAAATTTTATGCTCTACAACTTTGATCCGATGCATTACTGCCGTCAAATTAACGGGAGACGAGATAATGGACGAAAACCCTAAACCGAACGTGACTTTTGGCCATTTCTCCATAATGGCGGCGAAAAGCTCAACTCGGAATGTTGGGAGGTTTATCATGTTGGTTAGTATGACGTAGTAGAGTTATGTTTTCAGCTTAATGGGAGTTTGTTCCCACAAACGCCTAAAAATAGGCTAATTTGACTGGACTATAAATTGATCGATAATTCTAGTCACGCTAGACAATCGTGGAGAAAACTGCAGAAGCTATTAAACAATTTACCTTTAATCCCATTGTTTGAAATGTTTTGAATCAAAATTTTGACCATCAAGTGGAATCGAAAGTGGTGCAACACTGTAGAAACACGTTCACTTAGGCCATTAAAAAAAGAAAACTTGGTTCTCAGACCCTCCCGCACCGATTTTTTAACGGAAAAT
>JAHWFP010032443.1:8060-24919 GCA_023313725.1 Lithobius niger
CCCCCCCCCCCCCCCCCGCTCTCTCTAGGAAGTGAGGTCCGTGAGCATGTACCTTAACGTTTTAATGAACACAATGTTTAACTAATGGAAATGTTCACCGTCCGAGTTTTATGTTTCGTTTCACCAGTAGCGAAGCGTATTTTTTATGTTTCACCATAGTTTCACCATGTTTCACCGAGTTTTATGTTTCGTTTCACCAGTAGCGAAGCGTATTTTTTATGTTTCACCATAGTTTCACCATGTTTCACCGAGTTTTATGTTTCGTTTCACCAGATCTGTCAGATTATTATTAAAAGAGAGCCGGGGGGGGGGGGGGGTCAAACTGCAAACGACGTTGTGGGTGTGATCTAATCAAATTGAGCGAAGCATTTGCTGCCACCTACGTCACTTTGCGACGTCTTTAGCCTGAGTAACACATAGGATGCAAAGGAAATTCCTAATGTTTGAATGGCCGCCATTTTGGATGTGCTCATCGTATCGATGCAATCATTGATTGTGGCACTTTACTCGCCTCATGAAGACCTTTCAAATAACTTATTCCTTTACCTCCCATTACATTGGAAATTTTTGAGTTGGTGCCCCTGCCCCCCCTCCCCCCCCATGGGGGCAGGCGAAATGCCGGTTGTACACAGTTTGTGCCTTTAACCAAACCTACATTGCCAGGGTTTCACCGTCTTCATTCAACCCCTTCAAAAGTTGTGAGGGAGGACTGGGACTTTTGGGACACCCTGTATACTGCTAGGTCGATTATACACCAAATCCTCGATATCGCACCATGGGTGGTACTTGAGATAGTATCATAATACCGAGGAATGTTAACACCCAGCCAATCGATAATCCTTCACCTTCCATATTGGTAAGTAAATCGAATACACTGAATGGTAGTTCCGCACCCCAAATATACGTCATATTTTAGTGATTCAGTAACCTTTTTTACTTAACTAAACGTGTGACTCACTTGTCATGTATTTGTAACGTTTACAGTGTCGTATTAATTTTCATCTGTACACTTTGGACCCGGTAATATAGTCAGCCAGTAATGCACTATTTTGGGCAAGGGTAGCTCTTTACAAAATCAATTTAGTGGAAATGTACAAGGGACAAGCCAGTTTCGTTATTAATGTTGAAATAAAATAAACAATTAACTCGTATTTAGAGTTGCTATGGTAATTTAAAGCTTCAATTTTATGTATCCGGATTACAGCGGTAATAGTTTTAAGGTTGGATACTATTGCTGAACATTTCTACTGAAATAATGGAATAAATTTTAAAAAGCACAGTTTATGAACTTGAAAAGAAGCTGGTTTTGCTGCAGTTCAAATAAATGTGTTCGGCACATATGGTGTGCAAATTTATGTTTCAGAACACAGTTTAGATGATATATTTTTCCAGAACACAAAACACAATGTTTTTTTTTTCATAAAACAAAGCAAATAAATATTTTCCTAGTACACAGTTTAGGCGACGAAATTGTCACGGAATAGAAAATTGCCAGACTCCAGTTTTAATTAAAATGATGCAGTTGCAATCATTTTATCTCCATGGGTAACAGCCATTACAATTTAAATCTTTAAAGCTTGGTATCCACATTTATATTCACTAAACTCACTCTAATTCCAATAGTTAAACTCCTATTTGGTTGCGCAGTCTTTCAGTTAGTAGTGTGTATAAGAGTAGCTCGGCTGTCGAAAGCTCAACTAAATTGCTACTGCAGAAAGACCCTGTTATGGAGTTTTAACCCTTCTGTCTTCTCCAACCTGTAGGTAATAGCTTTGTCCTCTCTTCAGTCCCACTACATAAGTTAGTCTTACCTCTGTGGGATATAGGTAGTACCGAACACTTCCTTCCAATTTTTCCATTCGCTCCATTCGTAGCTCTCTAGCATGGAGTAACATCACATATTTAGAATAACTTAGATCATTCCGTGCGTGCATCATCACCTAAAAAAAGATCAAAGCTAATAATGAAAAATAAACACAGTGCGCCATCATTGTGTACGGCTAAGGATGATACGTGATTAGCAATAAGTACGATAAAATTCACATGGTCATCACTAAACACTAACTATTCTTTTTTTAAGCCTGTCTTTTGTTCTTAAACATTTTGGGCCAGATCTTGCGTAAAATGCCCGCATGCATCGTAAGCTACGGCGTTTGGTGGACAGATGAATAGAAATGTTAACATGAAAAGTTTTGGTTTCTTATTTAAAACCCCCGGAGCTGTTTGGCACATTTCCCATGCCAAACGTCTGTGTTAAAATTTGCTAAGTAGGTTTGCTAGTACCCTATGCACGCCCCGTGATGAGCTTAGCTACTGCACCTTATCTCCGGGTTCTCAACGTATGCACACTACAGGTCTACAGTATAAAAAAAGGCTCGTGTCATTCATTCAATTTTTTACAACTATACTGTAGTCAAGCATCCTTTATGCCACTCCTGTCGTTATGCAGCTGTGGGCATACAGCATGCTCGCCCTAGACGTGTTTAATCGGAAGATGCGATGAAAAATTGTTTAGTGGGAACAACTGAGCTATGCTCCTGAAATACGAAAATATGAATTAAACGACCTACTAGCGGTCAACCAGGGCTCCCCTCATAATCGCATCGCTAAGTTACTTTTTCTTTAACTTTAGGAATAACTAATAAAGCACCCACCAATCAAAGATGGTGCTATGTCTACCCAATCCAATTTATTATTTACCAAAAGTTTACTTGTGTCGGAGCTCTAAAAATGGTATGCGACTAGATTGCAGAATAAAAATTATAATATACCAGCCTAACAAATTATAAAGTGTGATGGTAATATCACAAAACCAGCCTGTCTAATTTCTGTAGTCGTCAAACCAGTCAAGCACATGTAAACATTCCACTTGACTGCACCATGCCGTATAGATAAATTGTCATTAGCTATAAGTGATCTGGGGGCGAACTGGGTTGCCAGTTCGAATCCGGGTCATGCCACTCCGACGAAACGTAAGTGCATAAAGGTGGCTTACTGACCTACGTTATTTCTAGTGTATAATTTTCGCTGATGGCTTTTTTCCAGTTTTCCTTAATAGTATTTAGAGCGATTTGTGTATACTTATTTTTCTTTATGTGAGCCTCATGAGTGTATGATTTATTTGCCCTCTCCATTGCCTATGGCCGAGAACATTCGGTCGAATGGAGTCCTGGTTACGGTTGTGACCTTAATAACAGGTTCAGTGAGTTATCTTCATGCCAGTGAGGGTTTGGCCATAGCGGTTAAGGCGCTAGCAAGTGATCAGGGGACGAACTGGGTAGCCGCTTCGAAACTGGGTCTTGCCAATCCGACGAAACGTTAAGTGAATAAAGGTGGCTTACTGAACTACGTTATTTCTAGTGTACAATTTTCGCTGGCTCATTTCCTATTTTCCTTAATGAACATTAGCTGTTCGAGACCATATCAGGCAGTCAATTTTTAGAGTAATTTTCAGAATTGTTTCACTTAAAATAAAGACCTCATTTCTTAACTTCTGTAATCTTTATTCTTAACTTAGGATCTTTTATAGTCCTTGTCCCTTTCTTCCCTTCATTACACCGTACCACTGTTGCATCCATTTTGCTTTTTTCAGGAATTAAGGGAAACAAGAACTGTTTCATTTCTGTTAACGAAAATAATTATTTGCTTGGTAGCAATAGGTTTCAGAATATCAGGCATCTGCTGGAAACAACATAATGGTGGTGTTCAGTTTGCAACATACTTTTGTCGACTTATGCTCCTTGATTTTGCCGAGTTAACTTTTTTTTTTTTTTTAAATGTAGGAATCAACACCGTTCTCTCTTACACATTACCTGCCTCTCTAGTCCTTCCGGTTGTTTCTTATGAATTAGTTTCAACCCATCTGACGTATTTCACTGAAAGGCTCCCCATTAGTATCTGTGACTGTTGATATTAAACAGTTAAATGATCTAATAGGGCATCACTTTATGGCAGAGCCAGTAACTGGGTTAGCTGCAAGGGGCACTGGAGGGTAAAAAGAAGGTCGTCTTACTGAAGCCAATGCTATTACACTGGATTTATTAAGCCTATAACGCACGATTTTTGTTGTTGGAGAAAACAACATTTTTTTAAGCCTAAGAAATCCGATCTCAAAGCACTGTCTTGACTAGAAGTGCCGTTTTTCCCCTTACATTTTAATCTAGTGCACCTTGTAGCTATGCCCTCCAAATGGTATCTCGTCGCCATAATGACGTCACTTGACGCTGCTTTATTATCAGATGTCGTGGGGAATTATGCTTGTTCTCAATGTAGTGGCTGTGTAGTAGTGACCAACGAGAGTAGTATCTCCACCTATTGAATATTATGATGCCACTCACAATTTGTCAAAAGAAAACCAAGAGTTGGCCATTTGAATTTAGCCAACTTCCCGAAAAGGCGAATTGTAATACAGTCTAAAACTCCAAAAGTGATATATATGGAGACAAGATAAGTTTCATACGAATGGTCTGAAGCATGGGCTCAACTTTACAAAAACATAAATAGTATTTGTTTCTTAATATTCTTGGGTTAAATAAAATTCTACAATGCAATAAATGCAACATTCACTAAACTCACTGCGAATCAAAAATTGAGTTCTGAACCCAGCCTTCTCACAGTAGACGTTTATTTCTTGAAGCTTTCGACAGCCAAAGTGCCACAACATACTTTTGTTGACTACATAACAGCCAACTTGTTATATACGGTAGTCAAAAACTTGTTGTGATGAGAATGAGACTGGCAGCTTTGCTGTTGTAAGCTTCAAGAAATAAATGTCTACTGTCAGAAGGCTGGGCTGCAGAATTAAATGCTGCCATGTACTGTACAAGACGTACTGGGTAAATTCCAATTACAGACTACGACTTAGCGAGTGCTTTACGAAACCCATTTGCCAAGAGCCAACTGCTGCTGAATTGACATGTGAGGTGGTTGCTTGCAGAAATTATAGTTTCACTGGCAATGTATGTATTTTTCTATGCTAAAAGTCTCAGAAAGTCTTCCCTCACGCTTTTTACATGAAAATAAATTTCTCGTCTATTCTATTGTATTCTATTCTCAACAATAAATTTTGATAACTAATGCATTTTTTTCCTGTCGAAAGTTTCTTTACATTGTCTACATACCCGTAACCGTGGATATAAAAGAGTTTCATCATTAGGACGGTAGAATTTCAGTTGCAATAATAGCTCCGATACTTGAAATGGCAAATGAGAATCTACAATTAAAGAAAGAAAGATTTTAGCATGACCTCCAATAGGTGGTACACCCTGCATGTGAATGAATTTGACTTTACAAATTTAAATTTGAATTTGACTTTACAAATTTAAAGTGGCAAGGAAATTTTTCAAATAAAAATAATTTCAGTTAAACTATAAACTTCTTATGCCAAGTGATGAAGCCAAATAATATGATGACTGAGGAACATTGCTGATGCATAAACAAACCAATGCAATGACAGGTATTTGTTTATTATTTTCTCACTGCAGTTTAATTTTCTTCAGCATTTGAGTGTTTAGTACGAGGAAGTAGCATTAATTAACTATGATTCATTAACGTCATATGACTTGGAACGAAATGCAGCAGAGGGTATTGATCGTTACTTTTCTGTTGTTCGTATGATAAATTTGTGTGTTCGAGATATTGTCACACTGCAAGACATACCAGACATCGTTCAAGTGAGAGGCATCCCATCATTGTGCGGCAGATCGCACTGCTGCAGCAAGTTTTGGAAGGAGTGTCGCTCCTTTTACTTAGCGAAATAGTGCCAGTAGAGGGTCGCACAGGGAGTGACGTGCCTAAGTCTAGCGCGTTGCAGCATATGGAAGCGTTCGTAGGTGATGAGTCTGCTGTGCCTGAATTTGTGACAGGAGAACCTTCTGAGGGGTCACCTTAAGTCTCAGCCACCGCTACAGTCACTGAAGTTGCAAGCTTCTTGTGTCCTATCCCATAACAGGTTCCAGGTTCTGTCAAAATAGGTCCCTTTTCCTCAACCGTTCCGGATCTCCCAGTTGTCCGTGTTGCCACTAGTTTCTCACTACTAACAGGAACCTCAAATCGTGAATCCAATTCAGAACCAGAAGGCACTATACCCACAGTGCAATAGCCATGATGAATACAGTGTAGCACTGACTCGTAGCTCCCAACCTACTGCCTGGTTGTTGGCCGACCCACGAAAGGCGGGCCAGACCGAGTAGCTTTCAATCCCACTACATGGTCAAGGTACTACGCTGCCCAGTCCAGAATCTCAGGAAGAGCCAACAATAGACATCACCAGATGAACCCAGTACCCAGTTAATCGCTCTGGATTCCCTGATTGCGTTCGAATTGGCTGGTTGTCAGGATGGTTTACCTCCCATTGACAAAAGTGCAAACGTTTTTTTTATCCTAATTATCCTTCCGAATTAATTATCCTTCCGAAGATTCTCCTACGGAAACCTTGTTACAACTTTTACTTCCTCTAAATGTTCAAGTTCGGTCATCTTCTGGCATGAAGCAGCAACCCAAGGGCAGTAACGACGGCCAGTCCAAAGACATCATCAAATCATTCAATCGATAGTAGCGACGGTTGGTGTGTACAAAGAGGATAGACGTAATCAACGCAAGCTGATGAAACGCACGTACTGTGAATTCCTTGTTCATGAGGGACAATTCCAAACCCTGATCCCTGTCACGAAAGAGGTTCAGTTGGTACCCTGGTCCTTTCAAACTGGACACACGTTAATTCTTTCATTGTAGTGCGTATGCGGGCTCGGACATCTAAGGGCATCACCGGCCTGTTATTGCTCAATCTCGTGCGGCTGAACGTAATTTGTCCCTCTATGAAGCATTCGATCTACAAGGTCACACCCTCACCAGCAAATGCATGCACGACCCCGGCATCCCCATAATCGGGCGTCTATTAGCTGGCTCGAGTGTCGTTCGTTATCGGAACTAATCAGTCAAATTGCTTCACCAACTATGAACGTCCATGCACCACCACCCACTGAATCAAGAAAGAGCTCTCAATCTGTCAATTCAGCTAGTGTCTGGGCCAGGTGAGTTTTTCCATGATGAATCAAATTGAGAAGTCCACTGCTGGTGGTGCCCTTACGTCAATCCCTTTAAGTTTCAGCTTTGCAACCATACTTCCAATGGAACCCAAAAACGTTGATATCCCAGAAGCTGCCTGCCAAGTAACGTGTAGGAACTAGGGAAGTATCTGATCGCCTTCAAACCTCTAACTTTCATCCTTGATTAATGAAAAGATTCCTGGCAAATGCTTTCATTGTAGTTCGTCCTGTAGCAGTCCCAGAATTTTACCTCTAGCACCACAATACCAATGTCCCCGTCTCTCCCTACTAATCATTACCTTGGGTTGGAGCACTCTAATTTGTTCAAAGTAAATGTTTCAGTCACCCAAGACACTCAGCTAAGAGCACCGAGGGACGGCTGGAGGATGTGTCCGGAGCCGGCAGTGAGACTGCACGAGACGGACCAACGGTCTGGCACCGAGATCCAACTATGAGCTTTTTAACTGCAACAACTTTAATATAAACTAGCGGAGCTAGAATTACCGTAGCTGAGGGCACCAGATTTGCCCTCCAATAGATCCTCGTTAAAGGTTTTAAAGTGTACTCATTTCAATCGACGAGGCCTCAGAAGAGTCCAGCACTGTTATTGTAATTTGGGTGCCTGATGCCTATCTTGCACGTTGCAACTGTTTCTCAGGCTCCCTCTCCGGAATCAAACCCTTATTCCGAGTTATCCATAAAAAAACATGGTAGATGCATAACCTACCATCAACAGTTGATAAGGCAGACATTTGAAAGATGTGTTGCCGGTATGGAGACCATGCAATCGATCCCAAGTTAATCTAGTCACAAAATGGGAATGGACCCTTATATCTCTGTATTGGTCTTGTTCTTGTTTAATAAAAGTGCTCATCCCTGAAAATCTGAGCTTTCTGCATGTATTAGCCCTAGAATACCACAGTTATCAAAGTAGCACAGTACGATCTACGGAACCATAACTTATTTAATGAGCCATTCGCAGTTTCACCTTAATGCGGCACGTATTTAGACATGTATGGCTTAATCTTTGAGACATGCATATGACTACTGGTAGGATCAACCAGGTAACTTTCCACGAACAACGGCATCCTTCAGCAACATGGAGAGCAAACCTTCTCACTCACAGTCCACGTACCCTGCAACCTTCCAGAGAAGGAGAGTGTGACACATAGACCACAAAGCAAGTTGGCAAACTTTTGGACCAGTTCAAGGGCACATTGTACACTACTTGGACGTCATTCGTCGGAAGCAAAACCAAACTCCACATTTCAGTCATGGCTCACACTCTCTCACCAAGCACAAGGCGCGAAGGCACAAATGCAATCAAGTTTGGTTCGTCCTATACTTACCAGGTCTCAAACATGGCCTGACATGCTAACCGTTGCCGACCCATCACACAGCCCAAAGACTGTCGGAGCAAGATTAAGCTAGGACCAGGGCGCTAGCATTATAAGTCTTCAAGTAGCGTCTCACCTGTAAATTCATTTGCTCTCACAGCCAATGCATCCCGTGACTGTTGCCTAGTAGTCAGAACTCAAGACACAGAGGCATGAGGCACGAGCCAGGATAGTACAATTACTCGAGCTCAAACACGTCCAACAACGTCCTTGTATACCCTCCACACAGCCAATGGGCCTGAATCATCCAAAGACTCGCGGGACAATCAAAGACCTGACGGAGCAAAATTACCATACGGCCAGGCTGCTAGCATTCAAACTCTTTCACCAGAACATCACCAAACTATTTCGCCCACAGCCAACGCGCAAAAAACTATTGAGCACAGAGCCACAACTGACTAACCTGCTACTAAAACACTCCCAACAACTCAGGACACAGAAAACACGTGGAACATGCAAGTCAAGATTACATACGTACATGAGCTCGAACACGGCAGAACATCTAACCCTTGCCTGCTCGCCATGCAGCAATGTGCCCAAATCATTCGAAGAATCACGGGACTATCAAAAACCGATGGAGCAAGATTACGATAAGCCAGGCTGCTTACATTCAAACTCTTTCAGCAACGCATCACCAGACTCGTTCGCCCACAGTCAATGCATCCTGAATTCAAGGAACGCCTAGCAGCAACAACTGATATGCCTGCCACCTAATTAATGTACTCCAACGAATGCAGAACATGGGGCATCAATGGCATGATAAAGTCAGGATCATCCACGTACTCGAGCTGGAACATGGCCTGACATGCTAACCCTTGCCCGCTATGGTGGCCTCAGAATGACGGAGCAAGATTATGGTAGGGCCGGGCTGCTAGCATTCAAACTCTTTTAGCGGAGCTTCACCACATTCGTTCATCCAAAGCCTAACTACATACGGATGCAAACCTATTTACGTTGCCTTTTGGACTTATATGTCAGACTGCCTGAGCAGGGAATCGAACCCACGACATCTGAAATCAAAGGCCAAGGCCCTACCGCTAAGCCAGACTGACACGTGTCCATTTCGAGCCCATTGGCTTTCCGTCCCATTTAACCCATAACCTAGAGTTAGGATAGTCCATTTACTCGAGCTCGAACATGGCCTGACATTCTAACCCTTGATTTACATCCACGCACACGCAGCCCAAAGACCAATGGAGCAAAATTTTGGCAGGTCCGGGCCGCTAGCATTCAAACTCTTTCAGCAGCACTTCACCCCACTCATTAGCCTAGAGCTGAATGCATTCCGAACTCGAGGAACGCATAAAAGCAACAACAGCTTCGCCTGCAACTTATGCACTCCCAATCAGGACTCAAACACGGCCTGACATGCTAGCCCCTGTCTACCCGCCAAGCAGCCTGAAAACTAACGGAGCAAAATTATGGTAGGCCCAGACCAGCATCAGAGGTCGTCCACAGTGCAAGACCAGTCTCTTAAATGCATTCATGTACAAACACCAATTATCTTAAGCCGAAGCCAAAGGATCTGAGCCCTCCAAAGATTCTAGTCACAAACGCAAAGCTCCCAAGTGGTTCACAAAAGTTCATCCTCATCCTGTTTGCTTCCCTTGTATACTGGTCGTGGCCCGAAGACCAACGAAGCAAGATATGGAAGCAGCAAGGCAGTCTCAAAGCTCGTCCTCAGCTACCAACCCCTAAAATGCCAAGTCTTCGGCGCATGTAACTAACACCCAATGGAGACATCCAAATACACAAAATGGGAAACGTTGCATAAATCGTTAGCTACCAATCTATAATAATGAACAAACACACAATGTCACACTTCAACATGGCAACGGTTTGATTGCCACTCATTTGAGTGAGCTGTTTGATTTGACTATCTTTGTGCATATTTTTTAGTTTTTTTTCTTATTCTCATCAGTGTTTGTATTGTTTTTTTTTGTTTTTTTTTTTGGTAAACAGGACCTCAATATGTGTGTTTGGGCCGAAAATTAAAGTCACTTGCTCACATGAGCGTGGAGGTATTTTTAGTCAGGCAGGTACGAATCTGGAATCTGGAATCTGGAATTTTGTTAGATTATATGAATTGGCTAAAATATTCGGCTAGTTAGTTCCCCGGCTAATACTTCGGACGTTAAATAAAAACGTAACCATAATGTCAAACATAACGGTGGTAACCTCCAACTCACTGTCAAAATATTTCTGATAAAATAAAGCGACCAAAAACTAGATAAAAATCAAAGAAAACGGATGTGATAAATATTAACAACCCCATTACCAACAGGCCAAAACATTCTCCAGGCAAAAACCAAGTAACTAATACGTCAGATTTAAACTATAAACTTGAAAGTGTTTCATTTAACTATTAGACTAATTACTCAGTGTTTTTAGCTTGGCAAATGTTTCAGTATGTTGAAAGGCCGAACCATTCTCAGCTAGAAGGCCCTTTTACCAGTTTTGTTGTTGATATAACCCATACTAGATCCGTATTGCGATAAAAAATGTTAAACTTACTTGCTCTAACGGTATTACATGACCCAAATGGGGTGTAGATATTTCCAACATCGACAAAGTCGCTGCTTGAGTTTGTCCTTAGCTTCAGAAAATACAAATGAAATTGTAATAAGTATACACTATGCAGCAAAATTAGGCTACTTAGGCTTTACAAGTTAAACTCGCCAAAATAGATAACATTTACGTAGTGGCCAAGGCTATTTATTTCACTCACGTATTTGTGCACATATTTAGTCAGTAAAAATTGCAGCACAATCTAACAATGCCTGCAACCCCGTACCCCTTCTTCCCACCCAGAATAGGTTCTTCAGCCAACTAAACTTAATAAAGACGTCATCTACAAATTTCATATGTAGATCGGAGTAGTCCACCATATTACGCAACTGCAACGGAAGTGTACGGGAGTAAACAGGAAATGACGTGACGACCCAAGATGGCGGCGCCCATGGTTGACCCGAGATGGCCGACTGGCTGTGCCTCAAAATGGCGTCAGTTTCGGTTTCAGACTTACCAAACAACAACAAAAAACGTGTCCTTCCATTCTACCACCATGTAACTAGTAACTAGTGGAATAGCACAACAGAATTCCAACGACTGATCAGGACTGAAAATGGTGTCAGTTTTGGTTTCTAACCTTTTATTTCTAGACACATTACAAAGCTCACACAACTGGCAACTGTCCTTGTTGATAATCACGCAATATTACCCATAAAACCTACTTTCAGTCATTTCCAACGAAACGTCCGCCACGTTGTCTTTCACACAATATCTTGTGGCTTTCCCTCCCCCTTTCTTTTGCAGACTAGAGCAAAAGGGAATGAGCAGAGTTACTTGAAGGTCGTGCCACAACCCTATGGATAATGTAAGTAGCCATTAATTGGAGCAATAACGTGTGAGTAATTTGAAACAAGATGTACATAAACTATGGTATTAATGTTTATTCAATCAACAACACGTAGAGACACTCCAGGGTCATTTGAAGAGCTAACATATTTACAATTGGACCGTACATGGTAAGTTAATCTATTTACAAAAGCATTCAATGTGAATACAAAAAAAAAAAGAGAATAATGCAAGAGAATATGCAAGAGAATAATGATCATGTCCTGATTCGCAATAGTAGCATCATCTCAAAATATTTCCAGAAAGGAATCTAGTTCCATCAGTTAAACCCATATTACGCTTAAAAACCCATTTTCGTTCATTAACGCAAGGACAAAGGACAAACACATGATACAGACCAGACGTCTCCATTCTTATAAACATGCAAAGCGGGGACCATGTTGAATTACTTCAATCTACTGATTAGCATCAATAGATGACAATAGCTTATGTGTGCAGGTTTTTGTTTCGTTTCATGTTGAACCACTTTAAATACGTTTTGGTGATCGATTTGTATCATAACACCATGCTCGGGGACTTCACACATCGGGCTCCAAAAATTCATTTTCTATATTTTCTTATTTTCTCTTTTTCCTTTTATGTATTGTGCATTTGTGTCTATATAACGTTCACCCCTTCATTAATTTACATATCCTATCATTTCATACTCCTAGGTAGTCATCCTTTTACTGCTATAAAAAAGTAGGAGCTATATTAGTTGCTTCTATTGGTCCTATACATGGCAAGTCCCAAAAAATCATTTTGTCTATTTTGTATTATTAATTATGTAGTAGCGTTGATGTTTAAAAAGCAGTAATTACTTAATTAATGTTCTTTTCATCTACTGGGAGTTACTCTGTTCTATTAGAACGAATACCCGCCCATCGTGGAGTGCAGTTTGTTTAAATTCCTTTAAAATTAGAAATATTCACGCTATTTTCAGTCCAGCACCTCTTCATGGCTCGGTGGTTGTGTGCCTACTGAGGGGCCGTTTCCCGATACTTTTATACGAAAATTCTTAGTACGGTAAGTGTACGGTTCGAGAGTATGCTCTTTGTCCGTACAAAACCCTTTACGTAAGTCGTTTATTACAGGAACGACCTTAAGCCCTAACCAGACTGGCTGCTCGCGGCTGCACGCCGACGCACTATGGTGTAAAAAAGACTTCAATATTCGTCCTTAACGCAACACCAACCAAACGATTGCTGCAATTTTGACCTTGTAAGCACGTAGTCACGCATAGCTTCGCACGAAATTTGCTTCTGTCTGGAGAGGCCTTTACACATACATCACTCCAGTCATTGGTTACTGCACGACGTTCGTTTTTATGCTGTTACCTAGATAGTGCTTTGCTTCGTTGAAAATGACCGCCGCCACCACAGTAGCTGGTGAGGCCAGCCGAGATTAGGCCAACCTCCTTCTGCTCGGCAGAGTTGTTCAAGTATGCACACGCTATACACGCGATTGAGGCGTGCAACCGTGTAGTAGGCGGACGTGGCAGCCCCTGTTTCGCCTGGCTTCAGTCATGGCGGGGCTGGCACAGGACAAGGGCAGCCACAGCCACCTACTACACGGTTCGGGCCTGAAATGCGTGTATGGAGTGTGCGTAATCGAACAACTCGGCCGAGCAGAAGGAGTTTGACCCGCGCCGGTCGTTTTCAACGAAGCAAAGCACCATTTAGGTAGAGCTGGACCGTTATAAGGACGAACGGGAGAAACCAACTCTTACCCCACAATAGGCTGGTCTAGTAGAAAGCTGTGAGGGAAAAGGTGAAGTGCTACTTCCATTACCATACTGGCTTTCCACCTTCCCTCTCTAATGTGGGCTTACAGTTGGACTCCACGGTTCGTTCTTATGACGGCCCAGCTCTAACGTGTGGAGTATAAAAGTGAACGTCGTGCAGTAACCAAGGGCATACTCTCGATCCGTACTATTCCCGTGCTAATAATTGTCATATAAAAGTATAGGGAAACAGCCCGTCAGTAGGCACACAACCACCGAGCCATGCAGAAGTGTTGAATTGGTAAGTAATAGTTATTGGTGACAAACTCACGGATCGATTTTTAACCCACGGCTGCGAGGTTTGTCCAGCGAGACATTGCATAGTCAAGCTGAACAAATCCTCGCAGTCATGGGTTAAAAATCGATATCCGTGAGTTTGTCACCAATAACACATTTATATCACGGTTGGGACGTCAAGCTAAATCGTATTTAATTAAACGTGTTTGTGTTAAATTGCTTCAAGAGGTCATACCATTTTAGTTTGTGGAGGGGGAAGTGTGTAATAGGCGGACGAGTTCTTTCGCTGAAACTTTGTGGAAGGACCTGGGGGGGGGGGTGAGAGTTAGACAGTCTAAGCGACGGATGGCAAACTGGGAGCTCGCTTGTGTTTATCAAAGTGTTTATCGTGTTTGGAGCGAATAATTCAATATGTGACACAGCAGGGATAAATTGACATTGCTGGGACATTTTTTGAAGGTATGTAATTCATTTTGTGCGTTTGTAGTTTGAGAATTGTTAAAAAAATACCGAAATAAGGTATCGGTATGAATGAAGGTCATTCCATTTTAGTTTGGGGGGGGGGGTTAAAGCGGAGTGAATAAGCTTAAGTATGGGTGGTTTGTTAGCTTGTGATATGGGCCAGACATGTGAGAGTTTGCAGCGATAGGATTTCTTTCCTTTTAAGTAGTTAGTTTTGTACGTTTTTATTGCGTTACGTTTTTTTGTACGCTGTATTTGGTTGTTGGTGTGTGCGTTCCCGATTGCGTGATCCGGAAGTGTCAAAAGTGTGGGATATCGGTTAAAGTGTGGGTTATCGGCAAAGGTGTGACGTCGTAACTTGATAACCCACAGTTTTTGTGATGTCGCACACTTCCGGTGTTGGTTAACGGGATTTAAACTACGGAAATTTAGGGTAGCGTTGAGGTAGCGTGACGTCACAGCCTTGGTATAAGCGTGAATATTTCGTCTTTTAATGGAATTTAAAGAAACTGCACTTCACGCCGGTTGGGTATTCGTTGTTATACCACGGATGTAACGTCACACTAACTCAACGCCACACTAAATTTCCGTAGGTTAAATCCTGTTAACCAGCACCGGATGTGAGTCATCGCAAAAGTGTGGGTTATCAATTTACCCAACACTTTTGCCGATAACTCACACTTTTGCTGATAACCCACACTTTTGACACTTCTGGATCATGCGAGCGGGAACGCACACTCCAACAACCAAATACAGCCTGCAAAAAAAAAAAAGTAACGCAATAAAAAAGTACTAAACTCATTATTTAAAATGAAAGAAATCCGATTCCTGAGAACTCTCACATGTCTGGTCCATAACTACGCTTGTTCACTCGCGTAACCTCCCCACCCCCTACTCCCTCCCTCCCTCCCTCCACAAACTGAAATGGAATGACCTTCAGTCATACCGATACCCTATTACCGTATTTTTTAAACAATTCTCAAACTACAAATGCACAAAATGAATTACGTATATCACAGAATGTCCTAGTAATGTCACTGTATCCCTGCTGTCTCACATGTCGAGTTATTCGCTCCAAACACGATAGGGCTTCGATAAGCACGAGCGAGGTTCCAGCGAAAAACGAAACCCAGCTAGCGAACCGACGCTTGTCTAACTGCCCCTCCCTCCCTTTACAAAGTTTGACTCGTCCATCTATCACACACTTCACCCTCCGCAAACTAAAATGGTATGACCTTTATTCATATTGAGAATACTGATGATCAACGTTTTCTTGAAACAATTTTCAGAAAACAAAAACACTTTTAAATTAAATACGAGTTAGCTGGACGTCCCAACCATGATATAAATCATTTATAGTTCATAACCGATTGGTTAACGATTTTTAACCCACAGCTGGGATGATTTGGTTGGCTCGACATGCAAATTACGTCCCGGGGCTCCGCCCCTCGACGTAATTGCATGTCTCGCCAGCCAAATCATCCCAGCCGTGGGTTAAAAATCGATAAACAATAGTTTCTAACCAATAACTATTACTAATAGACCAGAGTAACTCCCAGGAGAAAAATAGAAAGTTAATTTAAGCAATTTACTGCTTTTTAAACAGCAACATCTCTTGGTATCTTGTACTCTTGCCTTATAGAGCGGGTGAAAGAGCTATTTACAGTGAGACCAAGATATCAAGAGAGGTTGCTGTTTTAAAAAACAGTAAATTGCTTCATTTTTGTTCTTTTTCAAGACACACGCTAGTGTGTCGCCCGCCAAGATAAAACAATAACATCCAGGTAATATGTATATATGAGCATGGCGACCACTAGACACGTTGTGTCTTTACAGTAAAGGTAGTTTGGCTGTTTTCAGGCATGTGAGGATAAATAACAATGCGACAGAAAAGGCTGAAACTTGTTTGATCGGGAGACTTTGGTTGCCTGACAACATAAAAGTTACTGTTAGACCCATGGCTTAACGTTTTCTTGTTTAAAAAAACAACCTGAATAACGTTGATATTTGCCTAATTACTACTAACTATTACTACTAACTACTACTGGTAACGCTTTTTTGTATCACGAAAATAAATTCTTCCATGTGATTAATAACAGCTGGTTCTTGACTCATTTTACAGGTATTGCTCTGGAGTTGTGCGCTTTTCATATGGACCTTTCTAATTGGTCAAGTAGTTCAGGGGTTAGGGAGCTTAAATGTCCAAATTGTTTGTTTTACATTGTTTTAAACATTGCTATTATGCAACAATGCCAAACTGAACATTAAATAAATCCGTGCGTCTGCATTACTAATATGACATGCTATCATATAAAAAAAGTGACTGCTGTCCTCAAAAAGTAACGAAAGCCAACAAAAAAAAAAAAGGAAATGGACCAGAAAACTAGACTGGTGTTTCCTTTTCATAATTAAAAAGAAAAACCAATGGATTTCATCAATTTGGACAAAAAACAGCTAATATGTACCCCAAAACAAAACTTGTTAAGGATTCTCGCCAAGCTTTTCGGCCGTGGGAAGTCGTGATATCAAACGCCAAGC
>JAHWFP010032444.1:0-12233 GCA_023313725.1 Lithobius niger
CAAGCTAACTCGTATTTAATTAAAACGTGTTTGTGTTTTCTGAAAAAGACTGAAGGTCATTCCATTTTAGTTTACTGAGGGTGGAGTGGTTGATAGAACGACGAATCGTTTGCGTCCGTGTGTGGGGGAGTGGGCAGGAATGATAGCAGGAATTGTTTCGCCATATTTCACGCTAGCCAGGTCGCTTGTGTTTTCGAAGCTTTTCGGAGTGATAGAACTTCGATAAAAGGCTGCAGGGATAGAATGACATTCTAGGAAGGTATGTAATTCATTTTAAGCGTTTGTATTTTGAGAATTGTTTAAAAACTAGGTAATAGGGTAGCGTTATGAATGAAGGTCATTGCATTTTAGTTTGCGGAGGGAGGGGAGGGGGGAGTTAACGCAGCGTGAATGGCTTAGATATTGGCCAGACGTATAAGAGTTTGCAGGGATGGGATTTCATTCCTTTTAAGTAATTAAATTTTGTGCGCTTTTGCGTTGCGTTTTTTTTTTTCACGATGTATTTGGTCGTTGGTGTGTGTTCCCGGTCGCGTGATCCGGCAGTGTCAAAAGTGTGGGTTTATGGCAAAAGTGTTGGTTATCGGCAAAAGTGTGAGGTAACTTGATAACCCACACTTTTTGCGATGACGCACACTTCCGGTGTTGGTTAACGGGATTAACCAACGGAAATTTAGCATGGCGTTGAGTTAGCGTGACATCACAGCCGTGGTATAACAACCCTTAAACGGCACAACTCAAGACCAGAATTTACGAGTAAAATTTAGTAAAAGTAGATAAATAAGGCATTAACACCAACTAGAAAATTCCGTAGATTGGCTTTTTTACTTCAAAGGCAATCAAGTTGTTGAAAATCAGTTGGTTTATGGAGTTCCGAGATATTTAAAGCACCACGGCCCCCTTCCTAGACTCCTTAATTGATTCCTTGGGTTCCACTTATAATTTATCCACTTTTGATATTTTTGTTCTCTGCCAAACAAAGTTCCTGGGGCAACCACTGGCCGTTAAACAGTGTTGTTACACACAGTAAACTAAAAAAAAAGTTGATTCTACATGAATGGAATCTGAATTTGTTGGCAACCATAGAAAAATAATATCAGTTGAATACTGGTCCTGTATTTAAAAAAGTTTGATATGGAATAGGAATATAAAGACTTCTAGTCTTTTAGAAAAAAATACGTCTTTTCAAACAATTCCATCTTTTAGTAAAACACGACGGCACCTAAATGTTCGCTTCATCAGCAAGCAGGGTTGCTCTTTTTTTTTTTAGAAAAATATGTGAAATTGAAAACAGAGTAACCGTATAATTCAAGGATATTTTGTGATATTGTTAGAAATAGTGCTTTAGTAATTACTTCGGAAGTTGCATTGAATAGCAATTTGAGATGACACCGTGCTGACATTGGCCATTCAGTATAACTTTGCTATCCAGTTACGTTGTACACATCAATGAGGCTGAGGCCGCTTGCCTACAGTTACTTCCACGATGACTGGAATGATGTAACTACTGAATGTTATCCAGCTTCTAGCTATCTACTTCAGGTTAGTGGGACCGCCTGCTAACATTTTCTGCAAGACGAGTCAATGATTCGTAAACCAAAAATCATACACGACATGATTGAAGTCCTCTCTCTCAAGCAAAACTAAAACTATTAATTTCCCCGTTTCTATTCAGTCTATTTCGACCACTTGACCGGATAGCAGATAGCAACTTTTCCAAACTTTACACCAACTTTTATGCAATTCAGTGCAAGAGTAAACGTAGGGAGCCACACGTAAATTTGAAAACTGTTCACTTGTTGTTGTTGTTGTTGTTGTTCTTGTTCTTGGCTGACATGGTTTCCGGAAAAACTACTTCACTAATGTCTGAAACATGATCTGAGCCAGAAATTTCCCTGGGCTTCAACCTTACAGGGACCACTTTTTCGATTGGTCCATCCATTCCGGAGTTACGGGACCCTAAACGATCATTTTAATTGTTTTACATTGTTTTAACCATTGTATTTAGGGAACAATGCCACTCACCAAACACCTGATTCATTCTTCGTGCACGTGTTATGTCTTTGCTAAAAAGTTGATTGTTGAACGGTAAACTGAAAGAATTAGGGCCTTAGGGTTTCGGGCAGATGACCAGGAGTGGTTAACGCTCGTTAAACCCTTTGACCTTTGACCTTTGAAAGAATTAGTGTTTCAGCTAAACGCATATATTTTTTAACCAAACTAAGCTGCCTTGTAAATACGCAGCTAAAACGATAGAATTGCGTATTTATTTCGCAGATGCAGGCATTCAAAGCTGGCTTGAATTGTTTCAAAGTGGCCGGAAACAATCGACAGCATGCATAAACCTTTGTTGCGCGACGCCATAGCCGTAAAAAAGGTACACGGATTACAAACATAAACGTCAGGTGTGCCGCAAAAAAGAGGTTATATGATTGAATTTTAACTTGTTAAAATGTACACGGATTAAAATTTATCATTTTCAATTGAAATAAAAAATTTACAATTGAGAAAATTGCATCTGTTTAAGTGCTGTTGTGCTTTACGAATAATATATTTACGAATCACTTAAACAGATGCAAGTTTCTCAATTGTACATTTTATTATTTCAATTGAAAATGATAATTTTTTTATCCGTATACATTTTAACAAGTGAAAATTCAATCATATAACTCTTTTTTTACACCTAACGTTTTTGTTTGTACATAAGTAAAGCTTAAGTTTTAACATTCATTTAACCCATAGTTTAACGGTTTTTTGGTTGTTTCGACACAGTCCTGGACCTAAAGTGGCCCTATCATCGATGGAAAGTCTGCGGAATCCGGCAACAGCTAGCACTATCTATTATTATCTAGCACTTGCTTGCATCAAGCTAAGGAAAGCACAATGTCATTTATTTTAACGAAACAAAAAAGCAACGTACCTCCTTAAATTGGCACAATCACCGACTGGAACTCGTACGAAACTACCGTGGCACCATCTAGCGACAGTGATATTGTTAACCTTTATAGCTTGCTCCCAAGTGCACGAGGACGTAGCAAATTTTTAGTCAATAATTAAGGAGGATCGTGGCTTGTTTGTTTCGTTAAAAATAAAAGGAATGGCGTTGCGCATTCTTTGCATGAAGGAAGCAAATGCTGGATAGTATTAAATAGTGCTAGATGGTACCTGATTCTGCAGACTTTCAATCGGTGATAGTGTCCCTTTAATTATTGAGTGAAACTTTCGTACGTCTTCGTGCACCTGGGAGCAACTGTAAAGATTAACATTATCACTGCCACTAGATGGCACAGTATTTTCGTACGATTTTTAATCCGTGATAATGCCATTTTAACGCGAAAATTGTTATGGTGGGTCGCTCTTTCAAGAATAAGGATATCATGTATGGAGAGAATAGCTTCGTTTTCGAGGACAAAAGTTATAACCGGAAATGACGTAATAAATTCCTCGCAACACGGAATCGGTGTTGTTACACGAAAACAGGCACGCACCTTGGACGTCAGTTTGCGCCATGTTGAAAACACGAAGGGAAGCCGGAATTAAGACTTTACAACTTCCATTCCGTCTAAATAGTAATAATAAGTAAATTAAACCACTGGAGTGGTTTGTATCTAGAATGGCTTGGAGCCACTTACACTTTAGTCCCTGTCAGGGTTAAGAATAACAGTATCTCAATGAGATTTCAACAGACTTCAACGAGACGACGCTTAAGAAGCAAACTCCGGTCTCATTAAAAAAAAAACATCAGACAAATCTTGCCCAAAGGGTGCCTAAATCGGTCGACTGAGCCCGCTCGACCACCATCATCAGGAAGAGCGTTCCGAGCTCATATCAGCCTCACACTTTAAAAACATTTTTCGGCAATCGAGCCTCGCCAATTTTAGTGAATGGCCGACTAAAGGCCAGGATAGAAAATGGGTAGGTCGATTGGTAAAAACCCACGGGCGATTTTAAAAGTTAGAATCAAGTCGGCACTTGGCCTGGCCAGTTACAAAGTCTTGAGCTCAATGCGAGAAAAACCTAGTGCAAGACAACCTTGGCGTAGGGCAACCATCCTCATGCCACGTAATTTTTTAGTCTATTATCTCTGGGCTGATTCCAGTTGCCAATGTCACCAAACTCCCTCCACTGGCCTGGAACAGGAAGAGAGTGCTTGAGCTCGAATTAGAGAATGAATCATCCAGCTATCAATAATCAAGCAACTGCAGAAAGCAGTTTTTCATCAAATGTTGATAACTTCTTCAAAAATAAACATTAAAACATGACGTTGAGATTATTATAAAATTAATTTAGTATTGTTATAAATATTGATATGTTTTAATTTTTCGTGATATTGATAGGACACGTAAAATTTAAAAATGCACATTTTTTTTATGTTTCATATTGATATCAGTAATCAAATATACATTACAACAAAGACGGTGGAATGGGGGAGAGAATGGAACTCGAGTAACCATCCGTTCCAATCTTCCCTCTTCTATAGGCGCACACACCGTCACTTTCATACGTTTTTACTAGAACTACTAACTGGCCCTGAAGAGTGTTCCATGCAACAAATATTTGAAAGTAGTCCACCATAAAGTAAAGCCCAATTAGTGTACTTAGTAACTTTTCATTATTATTATTATTATTATTATTCACACATCACTATGGCGCAAGGTGGCCTGACGGTTAGCAAGAATCTGATATCCCTGAGGTGCCGGGTCGAACGTTACCTCAGCAACACCAGGCATTTTCGAAAAGAGAAGGACTCTATGATGCCTCGTGCTCATATGGATTGCGGCATGCAAAAGATCCTAGGAATTACTTTGCAGAATGGCATGCAACAGATCCTAGGAATTAGTTGGCTGAATTGCGTCTCTCACCTTTTGGCACAATGGCACACGCCTCCATCACTGTGCACCAGCTCACACCACTTCTGCACAGATAATACACTGTATGTGTATTACTAGAGCAGTAGTTCTGTACTGTCTGAGCTGGAACACAGCGTTGTTTGCTGTCTGTGCACAGCGTTTTCAGAGTATGGGGTACGTAACTGTCCACATAGGCAAGAGAACAGAATGATAATACTGCACAATAAAACAGGTTAACAAAATCAAATATTTTCATGCTTTAGGCAAAAATGACGTAAAAACAAAAGTTACCATTTCCCTTAATGTGATCCGTCTGTATTGACCTCATTCTGGCCGAGCAAGAATCAAGGCTATTGCAAGTCGCAGAAGTAGTATGGTGGATAAAAACACGTTGGACGGGTAATTTAATCTTGGTAGCAGGAGGCGAGCGGGAAGATTTCCAACCAGCCCGGGAGATCATTTGAACGCCTTTGCATTCTGTGGATAAAAAACGAAACTTAATATAACGTCCCTTACTTCCTCTGACATGGCTAGACAGCGATTGTGTTCAATTTTTATTCTTAGTTCCAGTTTTTCAGTTGCCAGAGTAAATTTATCGTCAACTTCAGCATGGGTTGGATATGGCATACAATTGATATTTTCCCTAGAAGTGCAAATAGGCCTACTGATTGTGAAGAGATTTGAATCCTCCTGATATTTTCCAAGTTAAAGCTATAAGTGGTGAACTGTTACTATCATTTAGCTATCATTACAACTACTGATTGTGATGAAATTTGGATCTTTCCTCATATTTTCCAAGTTTAAGCAATATGTGGTGAACTGTTACTACCATTCAGCTATCACTACAACTACTGATTGTGATGAAATTTGAACCTTTCCGGATATTTTCCAAGTTCAGGGAATATATGGTGAACTCTTACTGCCACTCAGCTTTCACTACAACTATTGATTGTGATGAAATTAAAACCATTCCTAATATTTTCCAAATTTATACAATGGCCTATCTGGTCGACTTTACCACAGCTCTCACTGTAATTAAAACTACACTATAACAGGATAAAACTACCGTTTATGGTAAAATTAAAATTTTTGTTTGTTTAAGTTTAAGCAATGATGGTCAACTCTTACCTTGTGCTGAAGTTATGCCAACTGCCACTATCGCCAAAATGCCTAAGATAAGAATCTGTTTCATGTTGTCTTTCGATCAGTTTCTGTTTTGGATCTAACTGATTTTGTACCTATGAATAATATACTGTCATTTATATAGTCGGGGTTGTCGTACATTTCCTCGAATCTTTTGAAGTCACCCACCGGATTTCTGCGAAGATATATTGATAACAAGTTTATTGTTATAGGCCTAATAATGGCGCCAATAATTGTATTGGCACTTACCGTTATTGTGAGATAAAATATAAGCGGAAATAAGTTGGTTATACGACGATGTAAGGAGAATCATAAATAGAATTGACTTAAATTGAATATGATCGGTCATCCATCATCTACTTATTGCTACAATTTACACGATTTCATATCGTAGAGTGATAATGTCCTATAACTCGGCAAGGAAGTTTCGACATTTTAGATAGTGGAATTTCTAAGAATAGAGTTATATTTTAACACGAATATGACGTTCGTTCCCAGCGTTTTACAACACTCGTAACTGGAAATAGATCATATTTCGGATAATTCCGTTACTTTAAATTCTCTGATTATTCAATCACTTTATTGTTTTTATATGGTGTGTTTTGACGATGGCACACACCATATTATTCCAGTCTATTTGAGCAACATCCACAATGTGCCACTCACATGCTGGAATTTATTGATTCTGAGTTTTCATTTGTTTATTGTTAGTATGATTGAACGCAAGCAACCAGAATGAAACGTATGTCGAGCGCGCACCTAACAGTGGTACCTTTATGCACTTACGTTTCGTCAGAGTGGCATGACCCGGATTCGAACTGGCAACCCAATTCGTCCCCACATAACTGACATAGGACCTTTATCGCTATAGCACTCCTCCATTGGCATAAAGATGACTCACTGAACCCGTTGTTAAGCTTACAAATAGTGACCAGGATTTATTTGACTGAGAAAGCTTGCGACCAAAGGGATTGGAGAAGGATTACTTTGTGCACCATTGCCTATGGCCACAAGTTTTCTCGGTCTAATGGAGCCCGAGAAATAACCCGGTTAATAACGGGTCCAGTGAGTCATCTTTATACCAGTGGAGCAGTGGCCAAAGCGATAAAGGCGCTATGTCAGTGATCTGGGGGACGAATTGGGTTGCCAGTTCGAATCCGAGCCATGCCACTCTGACGATACGTAAGTGCATAAAAGGTGGCTTACTCTACTTCGTTATTTCTAGTGTACGATTTTTCCTGTTTGGTTTGTATTCCTCTTTCCTTTATATAGTTTACAGCGATTTGTGTATATTGATTTAAATGGTACCTTTGCCAGAAAGCTAGCAGAACGACGGAGTCCATGCTTGACGAGGGAGCGATAAACGTCGTAAAGTCTCCCCAGTCATGAGTGCAGGAAACTGCTGGGGTATGCGAAGAATGTATTTTAGGGTGTCTGCAATCAGAACCATGGAGTGCCTACGTGTTTCGTGTGGGAACGATAGATATCATAAAGCCTCCTCAATCACGACTACAGGAAACTTATTGCCGGAAAAATACGAAGTCCATGAAAATTACTCGCAACACTCTTCATTTTGTGAATTTTTTCTTGTTATTTTCTTTCCTATACTTGTTTTAAATTTTGTGTGTGACTTTTTTTTCCTGAAATTATTTTCTCCCTTGTCTACAAAAGAGTGTCAGTAAAGTAGGCTAAAACTATTTGTAGCCTACAGTGAGGGAAAGAGGAGCTATTATTAAGCAATGCTTTGCATTTGGGGATGTGTATTAGACCAAGGCTAGGGTAGGTTTAGGTTGGGATTGTAGTTTGGGGTTCAGGTTGCGCTTAAATGGGGGACTGTAAAAACCACTTGTATTAATACGCGAGTTTTTTGACGGCCTTCGCGTACAGCACCGTTCTCCTTCCCCTTCAGAAACCACCACAAGCCATGGTTTCGCCGGGTATTTTTATTACTCATCGATTGATTGATCCACTCGCACCTTAGCGGGCATCACAGGTTCTAAGTGCGAATTCTGTTCACTCCGTGCCCCAGGAAAAAAATTACTTTGCATGCTGGGCTAGTTTAACCATTCTACATGTGCTAAATAAATATGCACAAATCACTGTAAATTATATAAAGGAAAGAGGAAAACGAGCCAAACAGCGCCATTAAGCCCCATCTCCCCCCCTCCCCCCCCCCAAACAGCGAAAATCATACATTAGAAATAACCCAGCAGAGTAAGCCACCTACATGCACTTACGTTTCGTCGGAGTGGCATGACCCGGATTCGAACTGGCAGCCCAATTCGTCCCTAGATCACTGACATAGCGCCTTTATGACTATGGCCACTCCTCCACTGGCATAAAGATGACAGACTGATTCCGTAATTAAGGTCACAGCAGTGACCAGGACTCCATTCGACCAAGAAAGCTTCCAGCCATAGGCAATGAAGAAGGAAGACAAATAAATACAAAGGCCCAATCAAGCGTTAAATAAATATACACAAATCGCATATCATTGAGAAGGCTTGCCTATGGCTGCAAGCATTCTCAGTCGGATGGAGGCCTGGTTACGCATGTGACCTTAATAACGGGTTCAGTGAGCCATCTTTATGACAGTGGAGAAGCGGCCAGAGCGATAAAAGCGTTATGTCAGTGATCTCGTGAAATTAGGTCTTTTCTGATGCGATCAGGCCTCTAGTTTGCTTTCTCCCTAGCGTGCAGGTTAAAACCAGTTCAGATGTTGGCTGTATTTCCGTTCTTCCCTTGGATCGGCCAGTCTTCCAGCTCGCATTCCAGGTGTGGTCCCGACATCTCGACATGGTGTGAACTCGTATAGGAGCGTTTAAAAACGATCGATTCCATTGTGCTAGTCGTAATAGGTGGTGGTGGTGGTGGTAGTAGGTATCGTTTATGAAAATCGTCAACTCTTCAAAAGTAGGCAGTTACGTGCAATTCTAATTTACCTTATCTATTTTACGTGGGATTGGAAAGAAATACATTTAGCCTACAACAGTTTTTTTTTCTTTTGCGTGAATGTGGTGGAAGAAGAAACCACAAGTTTTAATAGCAGTTCAAAAATCTAAACTCAACGGCCAGAAATTTTACAACCGTTATAAGGTATTATACGTAAGCTTGGAGTGTGTTTCCTAGTGTTGTTGTTAATTTTGATACTCTAAATTCATTCAAAGCCTGAGTTACAGAATCAATTAGCCTAATTGTCTTTTTTTCAAACTACCGTCCGTCTATTCGGTGACCGAATTGTTTTCTTTGCATTCAATTTATTATTTTAAAAATGGGCCAAACAAAGATATCAGAATCCTGTTCTCTCACTTTCGCACATCTGCGGGATAAAGTTTATTATTATTATTACTAAAGTTTTACTGAACTAAGAGAAAAATTCTTGGTTAGAGTAACCGAAAGTAAATTAAATTACATTCATCCTAACATTAGATTCTGTATACTGAATTAGGACACTGTTATCGCTGAAATTGAGACTCGAAAATGTACTGGGAAATTTTTGTTTTTACGGAAATAAACATTTTTGAGGAAGAATTATCAAAATACACTATTCCCACTTATGTATAGTTTGGTGTTAGTAGGAAATTAACTAGAGGCTGGGGAATTATTGTTTCGATTAAGTGTGATACATTTGCAAAATATTGTAAGTGAAAAAACCCACATTAGGCTGTCTATTTTATGACTATACTGGGTGGTCCACAAAAAACTGTAGACCCCATTTTTTTTCTTAGTCCAACTTTTCTAGTTAGCACCCCTCAGAACCAGGAGAACACATATCTTGCCGTTTCGTTAGATTTGATTTCTTTCCTTTCCTGGTTCTGAGGGGTGCTAAGTTTCTGTTTTATTTGAAAGGAACACAGAAACATGCCAGTATATTTTAATTGAAGATAAGCGCATTTTATCTACAACCCGCCATACTTTCTCCCCGTTGACAGATAACCGCCTAGGTCTCCAGGAACAGTGGCGCCCTTCATGGTTTGAGGTCCACGCGGATTAAGGTTTTAGCTTTCCGTATGATAGTCTGTACCGATTGCTCAATCAAAAATTGATCTGGGGAGCGTCGGTGCAGAATAGAAGTGGACTCAGGTGCACGACTCATATTGAATTGATTTCCGTAAGGGTCCATTATCCATATGTAATATTTTTTTTATTTCGTCTTTGAAGAATAAAGGTTTGGAAAGCCCCAAGTACTTCCCATGTAAAACTAGGGGAGGATATAGGGTAAAATATCGTATACATAATTTCCCCCCCCCCCCAATCCCTATGACTAGGTCTTCAGGGGAATTTGCTTGTTGGAAGTGCCTGTAAATAACCTATTTCGATAAGCGCGTCAGCTATCGCAAACAAAAATTCCCATTCCAGAAACTGGAAACTTCTTTATAGTCGGTCTCGCCCTAATCGACAGGGATCCAGACTGCAACTACGTGGCCTGAAGTTGTTCGCAAGCAGGTTCGACATAAACATTCCGTTGATGGTCCGTCGTATATCCATGAGGAAAAACTACTTCCAGCATATCAGGCTACAACAGAAAACTGTAGTTCAAGGTATTGTCCTCCAGCATTGGTCATTTCTTTCGTTTTTTTAATGCACTGACATGCAGATGGCTACTTTAATTTCCATTGGTTGTTTACGTAATAACACATGCTCCTCCATCCCTTATTAGAATTCTTTCTCCCACAAAAACGTATCCTGGTTCTAATCTAATACTAGCAGTTAGATTAGGCTTAAAAATAACCCCCCACTACCCTTTTTTCTCCCCTAAAAAATGTATAAAATTGAACAGCTTTACCTGTACACAGTTACATTCAATTTCATTACGCCCAAGAAAAAAAAAAATTAAATTCGAATAGTTATTACTGTACTTTAAAACCATCAAAAGCGAACACGCAGAAAAAAGTTTTTTCTTTTCGAGCGATTTGTGCATTCAAGAAAGCCCAACTGAAACATCCCGGTTCATATTAGTTGGCTTATTTGACTGCATCATCTTTTACAGGATTCGTACAAAATCACGCACAAAAAAATTCAAGGACTTTCAAAGACTTTTTCCAGAATCAATATAGTTCCAAGGACGTTTGAAATACTGATGTAATTTTTTTTCAAGAATCTTTATCAATCATCACAAACTTCGTTAAATATGGCTACTCTGTCAGAGCGATGTGCGGTTTGAACTGCACACGCAATGTGCGATTTTCAAAGTGCACTTATTTGTGTCACTACAGTCATAACACGCGACGTCGAACTGACACAATAGGTTCGGGTTGTGTGAGTCGCCATTTATTTCATAATCTTAGGTATTTCTTAAAATATATTTATTATGAATATTTTATAATTCTAATTGTATTATTTAACGCCAGGAATCACAAACTGAAAGTAGGTTTTACGATCATTTATGTGTACTGTTGGTGGAGACCCGCAGAAACGATCTTGCTGTCTTGATAGCGACCACGCCGTGTAGCCATTTTTCTTTATTTCGTTCATCGCTCCAGCCAAAGATTACTAGCATGGAGGAAGGAATTGTTACGAGATTCAACCGCAGCCTGCTGTTGAGATCAGGCGTAGTCCAAGTTAAAACAAAAGGTATGTATCGTTGTTATAGTTCGCCTGTATTTTTTGTGTGTTTTGCAAGCTTATTAGCAACCAGGTATGTACGTCAACGCATGAGTTAAAGCAGTGCCGCTGTTATGATCATGACATTGGCGACGGCCAGCTTGGACATTTCGTGGCGAAACCTTCTAAGATAGATGCCTTAGGACTTTAGAAGAGCTATTCTGTGGCAGGCTTATGAAATATAATACAATAGAGGTTATTTGTTAGACAACTGGGGAACACGCATTCCGGAGCCGTGCCATTTTTTTAGGCGTGATTCTCAAGTGAGAAGCGCTGTCCATTTGTAAAAATGAACTGAAAACGGTCGAGAAAGGCAATGCCACTCGGAATCGCAATTTATATGCTGATTGGCTGCTGATTGTCACTTTGTAGTTTATGTAATGATTTAAATTGGTCCATCACTGCCGTAATACTGAAAAAAAAAAACCGAACCCAAAAAAGCAGTTTTCGTGGCCATGGCCATGAAAATAATTCAGTTCCACCCCCCTTCCGGGGGGGGGGGGGATCACATATTCATACTTCCGCCCACCCAAACTCTGTTGAAAAAATACAGACAAATGCTGTCCGCCCCCACCCGGAATAACCTACAAACCGAATATCAGACCATGGGTGGCAGCAAGAATGTTGGTTTTTTTTATC
>JAHWFP010032444.1:21578-45512 GCA_023313725.1 Lithobius niger
CACGGTGCCTGCGCTACGCTTTCGATGATATCTTTTTTATGGCAAATGGTTTGAGTTTGGTTATATCTTTACATAGCATTACAATTTTAAAAACATTCCCGTTATATAAGGAAAACAAATCCCGTGACAAATTTAATTTTATACCAGAAATGGACTTTATTTTTCATTTCGATGGGTATGGTGTGAATTGATGTGCTTTTCGACCCATTTTCTTCCTCAGTTGTAAAATTATGAAGTTGTAGAAAGCTAATCGCTCCATGACTGGTTATCTGACTGGCTACCCTCCCTTTTCATTTGTAGAATATCCCTCCTCATTCTTTTTTCTTTCTAATCCGAAGTAGATTTACATATTTTTGCATTTGTTGATACGTGTTTAATTTACTGTTGTTCCCTGTGCATTCCTGGAGCTTCGGTCACAATATAATGAAAGACGTAAAAACGTCGTCTAGGGAAAATAGGCCAGTAGGGAAAAGAAGTACGCTAAAAGAAGCGTTTACGAAAGGAGTACAAAACAAAGCTAAGTCTCGGACAGAAAGAGAGTCGGGAGGGGGGGGGGAGAGTGTTCGCCGTCACCCGGAGCCGTGTTATAGCATTCGCAGCAGTATTTTTGGTTAGGCTGCGCTACAGCGCGTTTGAAATAACGCTTTTAGCATTAGTAACTGATAATGAATGCATTCTAATAACATGGGGGAAATTCCCTTTATGTATAAGTAAAATTCCCACCAGACTGAAGAAAAATCCTGTGCTTAGATAGAAAACATTCCCGTTAGAAATACCATCAGATGGGGGGGGGGGACATTCTCGTCTAGTAGTATCTCCCGGTCGGATGGGTGTCGTGCGTTATTTTCTACTGTATCTGCTGGATTTCAATATGGCGTGCCTGAACCACACAAACGTTACGTCAATATTCAGCACAGGCGCAATTACGGAAACGAAAGCCGGGGGTGGGGGTGACATTTAATCCGAAACGGGGAATTATCAGGGGCGGGGTAATGATAGTTATTCGGTAGCAGGGAATTATTGTGGGGAGGGATGACAATTATTCGGAAGCAGGGAATTGTCGGCCCGGGGGGGGGGGGGGTTTGACAATTATTCCAAAATGGCAAATCAGTCGGGAATGTGGAAGTGACAAACTATGGAGTCAGGTGAGCGAGGGGGGGGGGGGCGGGGAAGGGTGGTACATACTTCCCCAGCTGGAAACAAATAATACATTATAAGTAATAAATACACAGAACTGCATTTTGGAATTTTTTGCAGCATTTTCTGCCTTTATAAATCATTTTTGAACAAGGTTTTGTTTTTATCCAGGTTTCACGGTACAAGAACATAAACGTACTATTACTTTCTAGTTTTCCCACTCTTTCGGGCAACTAATGCAATTCAAGAACGGCAAAGATGGGTATTTGGCTGCAAAATTTATCAATGAATTATTACGCCACAGTTTTACGTCGATAGCATACATATATGAAACGTCATTTGGTTCAGATTTCCGAACTAACGGATCTGACGAGCGTTGGCACTGCTATCCAGCCCTTCTTTGTCAACATGCCTCGTCAGATGTAACACCTGTTCTGCGTTCGAATCCGATAAGAAGAAGTATGATTTTTTCAATCAACACCTGCATATTATGGTATTTTGTTGTTTAATTTTAAATCAGTAACACTTTTTTAATGAGGGAAAGGATTTAATTCCTTGATATCGGATGGAAATCACGTTTACAGTTTTTATTTATCTTTCAATCACCAACCTTAAAATATTGCTCCAAAGTACAAAAATATATTTTAGATAATTTTGCCTCCACACTTCGCTAGACAAGACGATTCTCTTTCATTTGAAACAAGAATGACACTATTTCGTTGGAAAATAACTGAGAAAAAGTGGAACTACGATCGTAACTGAAATACGTTGTAGACCCTAGCGCCATCTAGTAGACAGAATTGAGATAACCAAAGGGGTTGCACTCCTCTTAAATAAAGGTTTTTACAGTGTTTGGATTCCAAATGAAAACGCACAAGGAAAAAACGCATGTGGCAACCCTGGTTGGTTGGGAGAGGTGGAGGGGAGATCAAAACAAACAATAAATGCGTTTATTTTTTAATTTCAAATAGAAAGAAACAAAAAAAAAGCATTTATTTGGCCTTCAAATAAAATAGCTAAAATAAAAGCATTTACAGTATTTGGATTTCAAATAAAAACGCAAAAGAAACGTATCCATTAGTCATTCTTTTTACTAAAATTTTCAAGGACCAGTGTAAGTGGCTCACCACCCTTCTGACCTCCTACCACTCCTGTGGTGAATTGTATATTATTATTATATCCACGCCTTAAACGAAGATGATCCCGATCGACGCATTCAGCTCTGTGAGGAATTCCTCGCAATGCAGACGAACCACAGAACGTGGAATGGATATTATACTCCGATGAAGCAGAGTTTCACCTGAATGGCAGAGGTAATCGTCACAACTGCATACTTTGCAGTGATGACAGCAGCATTTCACCGTCACCAGGCATCAATGTTTGGTGAGGTATATGGGCTGGGGATGGGGAGGGGGGTAATTGGACCATTCTTCCTTGATGGAACAATCAACAGTGCAGTATATCGTCAACTGCTAAAAGACAGGATTCTGCCAGCTGCACTGGAAAAGTGTCCCACTGATATTATTTCCAACAAGATGGTGCATCACCGCACTACGCAGCATAGGTGCGCGACCTTCTTGATGACCAATTTCCCAACAGCAGGATTGGTAGAAAAGGTCCAGTGGAATGGCCCGCACGTTCGTGCGATATGACGCCGATGGACTTTAGTGTGTGTGGAATAGTACGGGATTTAGTGTACGTTCAGCCAGCCCAGGATATTACACTGCAGGTTCTCATTACTGCTGCATTTGCGACATTTACTCCTGACTTACGCAGTAGAATATGCTTAGGTGTGGAAAGCAAATGTGGTGAGTGTATCGTTGCTGGAGGAGGACAATTCTAGCACCTTCGTTCGTGATTCATCACCTGGAGCATCTTTCTTTGTCTCTAAACCTTAATGATGGACTTAACTTACGTTACAACTGGTTTGAAACAAACTGTCAAATGTCAGCCTATCTGGCCTGGCAATGGGATGGGGGGACCGTGGAAAAGTCCCCCCCCCCCCAGGGTTCAACATGCACTTTTTCTTTTGCTTTATTTTTATTTGAAATCTCCTCACAGAACTGAATGCATCGATTGGGATCATCTTCGTGTAAGGCGTGGATACGTTTCTTTTGCGTTTTTATTTGGAATCCAAATACTGTAAAAGCCTTTATTTTAGCTATTTTGCTTGATAAACAAATAAATGGTTTTTTTTCTTTTACTTGAAATCTAATTAAGCGCTTTTATTGTTTGTTTTAGTTCTCCCCACCAACCAGGGTTGCCACATGCGTTTTTTCCTTTTGCATTTTTATTTGGAATCCAAATACTGTAAAAGCCTTTATTTTAGTTATGTTGCTTGATGGCCAAATAAATGATTTTTTTCCTTTTACTTGAAATTTAATTAAGGGCTTTTATTGTTTGTTTTGGTTCCTCTCCTCTCCCCACCAACCAGGGTTGCCACATGTGTTTTTTTCCTTTTGCGTTTTTATTTGGAATCCAAATACTGTAAAATACTTTATTTTAGATATTTTGCTTAATGGGCAAATAAATGGTTTTTTTTTCTTTTTATTGAAATCTAATTAAGGGCTTTTTTTGTTTGTTTTGATCTTCCCCTCCCCCAGCCACCCTCCCCACCAACCAGGGTTGTCATATGCTTTTGTCAATATTTACGTTCTCAAATGCGCATAAAAGCTTTCTTTCCTGAAGTCAGGAATAACTTTCATTATTTCTTTACTGAGGTCAGCGATAAGAGTTACAGCGACGGGGAATGGTTGTTGAACTTAGAAATATTCGACGTGTAGCGTTTTTTTTAAAACACCCTGTATAAGTCGGATATCTGATTAGCCTTCTTCTTCTTTCTAGCTATCATCACGTAGTATGATTCTTAGTGGCCTAAAATTTATTTTATTTCAAGATCGAGAGCCATTGCATCTAGCGAGCAATACCAGTTTTGGGAAAAAGAAAACCAATTCTATCCCTAGATTTGGGGTTTGGTTAATATCTCTGTATTGTGGGGCGCAGTGGCATCAACGGGGCACTGCAATGTAACTGAGGTTAGCACTAATGACCTAGGTGTCGACACGCCATTAAGCCTCATTCCCCCTAACGGGAACATTTTTAATATTGTGCATTCGGTTGGAGTCACCATAAAAAAAGTTAAAAGATAAACAGCAAATAACAAATTATAATGCAACACTTTAGAGCAGTCATTTGTGGCATGAAAACGAGTAATTAGTTTCTTGAAAAAAAGAAGTCAGCCAAACCTTTACAAGTTCAAATGAGATGTTTCGTAGTCTGACATGAGCAATCCTATAAAGTCGAAGAGAAGTAGACGAGAAATGTGGCACTGTATATAGTTGCAAAAACAAGTGACATGACACGCCACTGCTTAGTTTTTTGTGTGCAGTTATAGTGCACACAAGAAAGTGTTCTTTCCAAAGCTATTTCTTTCCATCAAGCAACATTTTAGAATTATGTCTGGTAATTTTAACTCATTACGATTTCGTCTTACCCACTGAGATCCAAACCCTTTAAAAACAAGTACCAAGATTTTTGCAACATCAATTGCTTAGAATCGAGGGGTGGATGGGAAAATGCTGATTAATCGGTTGACTCCTTCTAATACCAATAAATATAATCAGTAAACCTATTGAAACACTGAAACAGTGAACTAGGCTGGAGTCTGTAGCCAGGATGTACCCCGGTAGCACATTGGTTACAGCGGGCAGTCCTGGGTTCGAATTCGGTCAGGGCAGTTGTCTTTTCTTTCTTAGATTAATGTTATCTTGTATTCACACGAAGGCAAGTCTTTAATGCAGACTGTTGCCTTCGTTTACCCTTTACATGGTTAGTTATTCTTTATTTCAACAAATTTACTATTTACTATTTATATTTTTTAAATTTCTTTGATCCTTACGTCAGCTGAAACAAACTGTAAAGAAGAAACGGCTTTATTCTAAACCTTGTAGAAGGAAGAAAGTCTGGTGTAATGGCAACCTCGGGGGTTTGACCCTGGAAACTTTCGAACATAGAAGGTGTCCGAGGTAATGTCCAGAATAGATCCCATAACCACTGAAGGAGCCTGGTAGTCTGTCACACTCCTCTGGTTGGCACAACCAGGCAGAAACTTTGCTAGGGCACCCTTTCCAGTCATCGACCAGATTATCCTCTTAAACTACTAGGCTGAGCTCTGTCATTGCTCACCAACAAGCCCATCGAAGCAAAAATAATGAAACTAATAAAACTATTTGCAAACTAGATGTACATATTTGTAATAAACGAATGTTGGCTCCATTGTAATTGTAATTGTAATTGTATTTAGAAGCATTTATTAAATTTCAATTATGTACAAGATGCAATATTTTGTTAAACAGGGACAATATTACAATATTAAGAAATATTAATAATAGCCATAATTCGTAATAGTTTGTAATTAGTACTGCATTCACTCAATTTTGTTTAGTTAGTAAGTTGCTATCTTTCTGCGAATCTACATATATAATACGGAGCAGGCGGCCAATTCACCGGCCACGCCATTTCGTCGTACAATCAAGTACCCCACCCTGTAGTGCCATCTGTTGACGGGATTCGCCTTCAAATTCGGTTGGGACACTTTTCCAACGTCTTCGAACAGATGGCGCCACTTACCAAACCTGCCATATCGCCGTTCTTGGACTACAAGTTCGGGTTATAACACTTTTTCCAAAGTCTTCGAAGAGATGGCACCACTTACCAGACCTGCCGCACCGTTTTTGAATTCGTTTTATGGTTTTGTTGTGGCACCAAAGCGGCCAACAAAATTTTAGTCACGTGGACTGTGCCATTGTTGGCGTTTGAGCTAAAAAAAAAAACAATGTAATGGTGTAATGGTGTGTAATGGTGTTGGTTTGTTGGTGTATTAATTTTAGCAGGGAGCGCATGACTGCGGGTCCAAGCTCCCTGGGTAAATAAAATCAAATCAATTAATCAAAAAAACAAAAACAACATGTGTCTACTGAACCAGACAACTTTAAACCAAACGACGATTGGCTCCTAATTTCGAGGCTCCCTCGAAATTGGCAGCCTGATACGATGAAAAGGCGCATTCATTTCCTAAATGTTCACTACCAGAAAGGAGTTGAATTGTTTTTAAGTGGGCGGCAACAATCGTTGCTTGCAACAATGTCGCAATGCACGGTACCGTGGTGAATTGTTTCAAAGGATTAACTTAAACATAGCCGATTTTTGCTTACGGGGGGAAGGGATCCATTGCGGCAGCTTCTAGGGGTCCCGCCGCATGTGGTGGCTGGCGGTGGGTCCCTGGGTCGGGTCTTGGGGTTTTGCCGAGCTACACAGCGTTTTGACTCATGACTCTGGTTAATTCTGGTGTCCTACTCCGTTGGTTCGGCACCCCTCTCGCATTCTGTCGGGTTTGCCTTAGTGAAGTCCGGGCAGATATTTGATGTACATTGATGTGTTTTAATGTGTTACTGTGTTAGTTTTTAAGTGTTTAAGTAGTAACTAGGTTAGTTAGTAGCATGAGCGCATGGCTCGAAGGCCCTTTCTGCTCAATAAAGAAACTCAAACTTAAACATAAGATTTCTTGCTTACTGAATGCTGGATTTCTCAGGGCTTTTTTTTAGCCTTCAGTCAAACATACGCATACGACTTTTCCGGGGCTGCACCAGAGGGGAAATGTCACAGGGCGGCATTTTCGGGGGGCGCGGGAGACGGTGCCGGGGCAAGTGTGTGTGGCGGGCAATGCGCGCTACCGAATTGATTGTTCAAAGGATTAACTTAAACATGGGATTACTTGCTTACTGTATGCTGGATTTCTCAGTGATATGTTTTTTTTAGCCTTCAGTCCAACATCCCAGCGACTTTTCTAGGGCTGCACCAAAGGGAGAATGTCACGGGGCGACGTTTTCGGGGAGGGGGAGGCGGGCAAGCGTGTATGGGGGGACACGTATGCGAATCCAGGAGGTGAAAGCAGTGTGGAGATTGGGGGTTAAAGTAATTGTGGGGGGAGGCCGTATGTGGGAGACATTCACATGTTCGGTCTTCGGTTTGATAAATTTAAAACCAAAGACGAAACACCTGAGGTACCAGAGGGCGGTGGAGAGATATTCAGAACCCACACTATGGGAGTGCAGGAACGGGATGCAACTGGGTGCGGTAGGGGAAGGGGGAGCAGGGACGTGTGGGTGGGGGGAGTAGTTTCATATAATACGCGCTGTAATAGGACCAACAATGGCTTGCCTACTTATTTTTAGACAATATCTCATCGTTCCTTTAAAGCCAACATGCCGACTATCACGAAGTTTTAACAATAATTTCTGAGAGCATTGTTGAAGCTCTCCGTATAAGAAAACGAGCGGTTTTTTTTGCCCAGTATTGTGTATACAATAAATATTGGGACGAAGTACCTTTGCACCTTCTACTGCAAACCTTCATGCTTGGAGTGGGATTTTACAAGGCCAGTGGGGAAAGTGTCTTTAAATATCACATTCGGCAGAAAGAGCGAATTCCTTTCAGCCTTAATATATTCTGGAGAGTATCCTGCAATTATGGGTAGATTGTGAATGGAAGCATTTGATCTCTTCATCAAACAATTCTACCGAAATATAGAGTCAACACTTTTGATAGAAATCAAGTTGAAAAAAGTGACACACCTCAACAAGTTAACGTAAATTTAGTTTCTGAAAAGAATATCTTTGAATGTTTTCCTGGCCTTGTTTCACCAGGGTTGGGCACTTTCAAGGACTTTAAGGCCCATATTAACTTAAATCCTAATGCAGTTCCAAAGTACTGTAAGCCCTTACCTGTACCTCTAGCAGTCAGGAGGAAATTCGAGGCATAAATTGATAGGCTTGTTCGTGAGGGTGTACTTAGGCTGGTTGACTGTTGCACTTGAGCAATGCCAACTGTCTTAGTTTTCAAGCCTGATGGTAATGTTCGGATAGTTGGCGACTATTCAGGCACAGTGAACCCACAGCTTGAAATCCCACAGCTTGAAATCCTAGGGCTAAGGATTTATTCAGCAAGCCTGCAGGGTGTCACACTTTCTGAGGGAGTGGTAAGGGGGACGACCCTTGCCCTCTCTTTCTTTTTGCACTCCCTCCACGGGACTTGTGCACAATCGTCCTGATATCCCCTTTTCATTTTGACAACACTCTTTGTTAATAGCACAAAGCGTTTTTAAGTTTGTCTTTCTAGCAACAATTATTAGTTTCAATTGACGTTGTTTGTTACCCGTGGGTTGCTTTTGCGTGGCTTTGTTGTAACCTTCTTTTTTTCTGTTTTTCAAAAAAAAAACGGCCAACGAATCTTGTTGACAAGTTGGCCGGGATGCTGATTGATTTCACGGGGCTCAATTGGAACTCTTTTCCAATGAGGATATACATATCTGCACTAAAACAGGTAAAAACTTTTGTAACTGTTCACTATAATAACAGTGCTGGAAAATAAAAATGTGGATCCAGTCCCCAGTGTAGGTGCAAAGATTGTATCCAAGTCTAGGTTTCTGTGCCATGGGACCAGGCCGGTGAAACCTTGTGGCTTTGACTTAAACTTTTAGGAGACGGGACCATCTACTGCCCTTCGTAGCCTCTTAAAGAGACTATGTGCGATTATCCGGAAAATAAATCAGAATTTGTCCATCATGGAGTGTTTCAACAGTCTTCTTGACTGGTCCTTACGGCCTTTTTCGTGGAGATTTTAACTAGGTGGCACGGTGGTGGGAGGATCTTTTAAGTTTCATAACAACAGGTCCTTGGATCGTCCCCACGCTTAGGCTTGCCGGGTTAGATTTCCCCACACTCGTAGTAGGAAAAATGGTAAAACGAAATTCCCACGAATCTTAAGTACAATCCTTTGAATGTTCAAATGAATTTATCCCTCACGAAAAGTAATACAAACTATCAGACGTTGCCCCCGGCCAGTTTACACCATTAATATACAGAAGCCAATAATTTATTCCCTCTTATCACAAATTAAAGCTCCAGGAATTAGAATAAAGCAGACCCTCACAAATTAAGGGGAACTCTCACGAACTGCACTAGGAAACCCCCTTATGTCGAGCCATCTGGTATTCTAATCTGAGATGTAAGACGATAGTACAGAAGTAAAACGTAACCAAGGAACCAGAGTCTAGTCTACTCGACCGCCGTGATGGACGTTCTTCCTAATCGTACACCATACAACTTACAAAAACAGGGGGGGGTGGGAGAATTTACCCTCCAACCAGAACTGTTCCATCCAATATACCCAGTCTTGATAGCCGTGTCCTAACCTAACCTTGCCACGTTAAAATACCGTAGGAGTTGTACGAACTTTACCGTTATTACCTGTCATTGAGTATTTTTCACCTGAGGACGCTATCCATTTGCTCCAAGTGGTATAATAACTGCATATTAGTTGTACTATAACGTCACCTATATGCAAATTTTTGTGTGGATTGTACGGACTAACCGTGTCCATTTCCATGGACCGAGTGGTGGGAGCGTGTGGGAGTGGTAAGGGGGACGACCCCTGCCCTCTCCCTCTTTCTGCACTCCCTCCATGGGGCTTGTGTGCGATTGGTCTGATATTCCCCTTTAATTTTGGCAACATGCTTTGTTAATAATGCAAAGCGTTTTTAAGTTTGTATTTCCAGCAACAATTATTAGTTTCAATTGACGTTGTTTGTTACCCAGTGCATTGCTTTTGCGTGGCTTTGCTGTAACCTTCTTTTTTTCTGTTCTTCCAAAAAATTGCGAACGAATCTTGTTGACAAGCTGGCCGGGAGGCTGACTGATTTTACTGAGGCAGACTGACATATCTGGAAAACAGGTAAAATGTTTGTAACTGTTCACTAGTGCTCTAAAATAAAAATGTGGATCCAGTCCCCCGTATTAGGTGTAAAGATTGTATCCAAGTGTAGGTTTCTGTGTCTTGGAACCGGGCCGGTCAAACCTTGTGACTTTGACATAAACATTTATGGGACAGGACCATCTATTGCCCTTCTTAGCCTATGAAAATGACTATGTGTGATTGTCTGGAAAAAAGTCAGACTTTGTCCCATCATGGAGTGTTCAGCTGTCTCTTTGACCGGTCCTTACAATCTCTTTAGCAGGAAATTTATCTAGGCAACATTGGTGTGGAAGGATCTTATAAGTTTCAGACCTAGAGGTCCTTGGATCGACCCCACTCTCAGGCTAGCTGGGGTAGATTTCCTGAAACTCAGGCATACCTGGGTCAGCCCTCACACATTCCAGTCCCCCCAATCCCTCTGATCTCGATTACAGGCCGTGTTACGATCGATACTCTGACCTTGGACAACTCAGGATTAAGACCAGCGAGGGGCAATCTGAATGGGCGTTTCCCCCATAGTCACGTGCTTGAGAGGTTTACAAAACAAGAAGAACAAACCTTCAGGTCTGTAGAAGGGATTTATTAGATGAGTCGATAGTGGAGTGTTACTGCACTCCTTCACGTGAGTAGTGGGACGAGCCGTTGCTACCTCCATCTTACTTAGCATAAAATCGAATGGCCCGAAGCTCGACGAACATCCCTTTAACATCATGGAATAATGGGCAAAAAAGGGAGTCAATAAACACATACCAACCTACGATACTGGCGATAGACGAGTAACTGCATACGAGATTAGGAAGGTCGTATGGCTCACTTAGGAAGCCGAAATAGAAAAATTCGTTACGCCCATAAAACCAGATGGCAGCTGCGACGCCATTTTTGTATGAAGGAGACAGGAAAAAACACGTCAGCACTCTCTGGCTGAATATAGAAGAAAAAAAGTTAATCGTACCGATTGTATGCAATTGACAGAGGGAGCATCGGGGGTCATTGTAAAAGCTTCAAGCATCAAGCATCAAGTGACACTGACAAATAGCAGCAATACGGCCAAGTGCAATATTGGGCAAGAGGCCGAAGGTTAACAACAGAAAGGGGACAACCATGAGTTGAACAAGACAAGAAGAGGACGACAGGATTATTGCGTTCAGACAACAGAGCAAAGTTCCCGTCATATGATTATTGGCTAGCCGCTTGGACGGGAAAACACAAGGGTTGATTTTGAAAACGAAAGTTAAAAAGCAACCAAATCGCAACCACAGTGTACAAAGTTAAATTCATTTTGAGGCAGAGTTTAAAAGGACTGATAGGCGCAAAAAGAGAATTAAGGGGGAAAATAACAAGTGCCAGCCCCGAAAGGGACGCAGTAAACCTAGAAGTGGCCTTTCTTCTCTTCACTTTCTCCATAAATTTACCTTCGCGTCACTTTATTGAAAATTGAGTTAGATAAGGAGAGTAAAGCTCCCCAACAATAAATACTTGCAAGGGTTTATTTCAATGGCAGAAGCTACCTTTTGGACTTGCGAGTAGCCCTGGAATTTTTCAAAAGCAGATTGAGCGGGTTTTTAAAGATATCCCACAAGCTAACCTCTTTGTGGATGATATCTTAGCTGCAGGAAAAGAAGAGGGTCATGACGAAACACATTTAGAAGTTTTACAAGCTTTGCAGGAGAGTGGTGTTAAGGTTAAAATGACAGAGTGTAACCTAAACCAGACCATTTTCAAGTACTTAGGTTTCCAGCTCGATAAAGATTGAGTCTCGAATGAGCCAATCGAAATAAAGTTAGCTTCTGACCCCAGCTATGCACAAGAACTGAAATCCTATCTTGGTTTTATAAACCAGTACAGCAAGTTCAGTTTATAACTTGGCATCGATTCTGGTGCTGCTTAATACTTTCACCAACAGTTAGGTTAGAATGGACAAACGGAATGTTCCAACGCTGTTGCTGCAGCGAGGGAAGCTTTTCTTGGGGCTGGAGTCCTGATTCAGTACGATTCGTCCTTGTCGTTAGAATTAGTTATGGATGCGTTGCCGATTGGAATTGGCTTTTGCTTGATGCGTACCGTAAAATGGAGAGGATAGACCTATTACATTCGTTTCTCGAGTCCTGGGTAAGGCAGAAAGTGGCTATGCCCAATTTGATCATGAGCACTCTCGGTGGCTACTTAGGGCGAAAAAATTCCACCAATACTTGTATGGAAGGAAGTTTACTTTACAAAATAAATTTGCTATGGTTATTTGGAAGCAAAGTATCCATTCTGGCAATGGCTGCTGCCCATATTTAACGGTTGGCCTGGTTTCTAACTGGGTATGAATATGAGCTTCAATATTTTCCTGGCAAAGATAATATAACGACAGACTTATATTTGCCCGTATTTGCCCTCTTCCAAACAAGCACTGGGATGGAAAATTATGAACTTGGAAATTGTTAACACGTTACCTATTTTGCCTGATTAACTTGAGAAGCATCCGAGGCACGACCCAATCTTGTCAACTGTGTTTCGGTACACTCATGGTGCTTGGCCGGACAAGATAGAGAATGACATCCTAAGCCATTTTTCACACGGAATTTAGAATACTGTCTATTGATGTCTCTATTATGGTTTTTCTGCCTGATAGTATCAGAGGCTTTGCACAAACAAGTTCTTTCTGAGCTACATCTTAGTCACACAGGTATAGTCCTATTTAAAGCCCTTGCTAGGTCTTGTATATGGTGGCATTGAAAAAACCTAGAAAAAGTTGTTAAAGCATGTTCTCCATGTAAATAACTAAAGATGGGGACGTTTCAGATAAAAAGCATGCTTGGACACGACCAGTAAATGCTTTTGACAGGCTGCATATTGATTTTTCGGGTCCATATCAAAATAAAACGTTTTTTGTAGCAACAGATACTTATTCCAAATCCCCTTTTGTAAAAATAATGCATAAAACAACCAGCGCTAGCGTGATAAAATATCTACGCAAATTGTTTGGATTATTTTGGTTAAGTCGAACTATTGTCAGTGCACAAACTGCCCCAATTTAGTAGTCTGAGTTCAAAACATTTTTGAAGATGCGGAGGGAATGGTGAAGTCACAGAAACGTTCTCTAAAAGCAAGTGTAAAACAATGTGTTTCAATAAAAATGGCTGTTCACATTTACCTGATTTAGTCGCGATGATCTGCACACCATGACCAATCTGTCACCTTCCTATCTACTGCTAAAAGAAACACTAGAACTAGGCTCTCGTTGATGGTGACTTCCATCTGACGACAGAGTTTGAAGAATGCAAGGCACCATGCTAAAGCCAACACGTCATAAGCAAGAAATGCCATTCACAATAAACTCACCAGTATATGTGAAAATAATATGTGCAGAAACCAGTACATGTGCAGAAACCCGATAGCAAACCGCGGTAATAAAATCGCAAGATTCAAGAACGCATTACAATTTGCAACTCAAAAATGGTAAAATCATTAGGAAGCATCTTGACCAGATTAAATTCCGTGTTCTGGTGGATGATGTCGGAAATGATGCGATTTCCGCTCCAGTAGTGCCACCACCTGGGTTGGTCTGGAACTCGAATCCGAAACCGTTGTTTGAAGCTGGAACTCGAAATGCCACACATGAATCCTTTAGTGCGTGCAAATCCCCACAGAAATCTAAACCATCAGTTACCTTTTCAGGAAAATTTCAAACAAATGAACTAAATGCTTTCCCCGAAAGAGTTATGCCTGAGTTAATGCCATAGAAGACCTGTGACGCCCCATCGTTAGTGAGTCTGACTTTGTTGTCGCTGGAGATCTGTGCAATGAGAGGTGATTCGCGAAGGCATAAAGTTCACCCGGTTGCAGTGTCATCGACGATCGTTGGTGTTGCTGCAGAGAAGACCTCGACCTTGGCCGAAAGCTGGTTTCGTCGGTCGAATCAGTCGCACAAAGTGCCCGATCGGCACGACTTATAATAGTGGTTAAAGTGGTAAGTGCAATGTCTCTTGCATTTTGGGGCAGCCATATTGTTTTTTATTTTTATTTATTTGTCACGTTTAATATTACTTGTGGAACGTTAGTTCTTGGTGGCTAATCTGATAGGGGTAAAAAAGAAGCCCAATTGTTATTTGGAATCGTTTAACTTAAAATGTCAGGGATGAAAGGATGAAATGATCATTGAATTTTTTCAATGGGATAATGTAAATAAAGTTTTTGTATGATGGCATCTCAAGTTGTTGGTTTTTAACTTGTCTGAGTAGTAGTACGAACATTTTGAGTTGGTTATGTTTAATACGTTTAAAACTAAAGCCATATTACGTGAACTAACGGTTTGAGATATACTGCACATATTGTTATGTACTGTAATATTGTTATTGAAAATAATTGAAGAGGGGGTTATAAGATATTTGTAGGGGGGAGATCAGACATGTAATTTTTTTAATGTTTAAAATGAATGTTGCCTTTGATGTGCTGTTGATTTGTGGGCCAGCACTCTAACTCTAGGGGAGTTTGGTGGAGTGTTGTCACACACCGTTGAAGCCCACTAGAGCGTTATATTTAACCCGTCGTTGTATTGGTGGCCACTTGCGGCGGTAGTGTCTGCATTAGTAGATGAAATACGGGTTCAAGTGCATTAAGACAACTCTTTTTTTCTGGAGCGTGTGTTCAACCCATTTAACTCTGCCAGTTTCTGTTGTTTCAGCATCCAACCTATCTTGATTTAAGGCGTTAATGCGTGGAGGGGTTAATCCCTTTGGGTTCTGTTCTGAGGGGTGGGGATGGGTGTCTTTGAGCTTTGCTCGATGTCGTCTTCTTTATCTTATCTTAAGACTTCGACATTTCAGATGAACATGACTCACATCATTGGTGTGAGTGGCCAGCAACACCAATGTTGTTCAGGATGGATCTTCCCAAATCCCATGCACAAATTGTTAGGTTGGTTTGACCATAGATTAGAAAGTTAACTAGATATACCGTCTTACTTCTTCCCGTCCTACACGGAGCTCTGGCGGTAGTTGCGGCTACTAATACCTCTGCTAATGCTTTGCCTTCTGCTGTTTCGAAGACAAAAGCATTAGCAGATGTATTAGTAGCCGCAACTACCGCCAGAGCTCCGTGTAGGACGGGAAGAAGTAAGACGGTATATCTAGTTAACTTTCTAATCTATGGTTTGACTGATACATAAACGGGACAATACTCTCTTCATGGTATCTGTGGTGACAAGTTGAATGCCTAGCTTTTACAGAGCCGTAACTATTGTCATCTTGTTTATTCCCACTTGACTTGCGAAGCAGCATGCAACCTCAGATGTACAGTTGAAAAGGCTTACTATAGAACAAGGCTGAGATCCCTTTCAAAAGTACCGGAAATGGCCCCTTTTTGCTGCCATATTAAATGGTATAACCTGCATGGTTCTTGTTGTCGATTCTGCATAGTCCATTCCCAAAAGATTCTGGATGATGATTCTTGTGAACGCATGAGGTGAACACGTCGTACAAATTCTGGACGTCATATTTTTAAAAATGAGCAGGTCTTCCGCTTACTTTTGGAAAAGGCTCACATGAGGAAAAACCCGTCAAGTTTTGCATTGATAGGGAGTGGGAACCAGTCCACTTTCTGGGTTGCACTGCTATCGTCATTTTAACTTTCACCCTCATTGCTGACCTTGGCGCATGCGGACTTTCATGTTATGCGGCGTCATGTTATGCGGCGTCATGTTATGGTTTATGTTAGACGGTCTACTGCCTCACCCATTCCTCGTCCCTAAGTGATGCAAAGAAGGCAGTGCCTTCTTGTATCAGCCACTAAGTATGCCAGATGAGATGGCATCCTAGTTTTCCATTTTAATCTGACATTTGGTTGCTGTGCTGTAGCGGTCGAAGCCAGGGTTTCCTTGTTCTCTGCCTAATCCGAGCTTTGCTTATCATCTTCAGTTTGTAAAGTTTACCTCTAATTTTACCAACTTCATGTCTTATTCAACGATTGAGGTGGGGAAGCTACCAGCTCAGTCACCACACCCGTGTTTAGGATGATTTTGGTAATTTTTATTAAGAGGTTTTGTTCTAGCCAGTTCTGGGTAGGGGGAGGAGGTGGTTAGTGGGCGCCATTTTTTAGCTGGACCCGCCTGAAAATTGTTTTTACTTTGTTGCCCGATTCTGATGTGCCCAATACTGTTCAAGCAACAAAAAACCCAACGACGAATTCTCCCTTCAGAAAACTTCTCTTTAATTTTTTTAAAGTTGTTTCACAATAGACCTTTTCGAACGGCGTGATCGACATTGTTACATGGACAATCACAATACCAAAGAATTTGCTGTTGAAGTGGCGTTCGTGTTTTTCTTTTGTGGTGGATGCTATAATGGCTAACAACCAAAACCCTCGGGACATTATTACAACAATGCCAATGACATTGTTTTATACTGCCTTCGGTTTTTCGTCATTATCCTTTAATTAACGACCCACGAAGCAGGGCAGACCATTATGGACCACAAGCTTCAGCAGGAGAATGTTACATCGAGGAACTCACGTTGTTTACTGTTTTCGTTGCGAGGCGGCAGACATAAAACCGCCGCCATGTTGGAATTTGAGGTGATTTCTAGCTTCTCGCTGCGAGAATGCAACAGCGAGTGGTTGCATAAAACGAGCCCTAACTGCCAACTTTTTTTCCAATGATATCTTTTCATTTACTCTAAAGCCAGCTCACTAGATTCAGGCATTGAGAAGTTAACCTAAATGTAGTTACATAAATTCTGTGTAACCAAAAAAAAAACCATCTCTTATCGATTTGCGAATCCTATGTGCCCCAAAAACATTTTTTTTTATTTGCCAGGTCTTAGTAACACCAAGAGCGGTAATATTCTTTCCCACCCCACCATTTCTCCCCGGCAATAATTGGGCTCACTACCTGCACCTTGGTTTCCCTCGTTATGTCGGAAATCCTAAGCGTAAATTGTAATTGCATTTTTCGATTTTTCTTTGTTATAAACCTACATTCAGCATAAATTAACCAGTAAAGATGTGCAAGGAACGAATACCTTTCTGCGACAAAGTTGAAAATCCCTTCACCGGATTCGTTTGCTGTGTGCACAGAGGTGCGTCCGTGAGAGATCTTTGATTGAGTCAGTTTAGCTTCTAGTGTGCCCCATTATAAATAATGACTTCTTCGACTACATAGATATTTGACTCATTTTGTATCTACTGATCTATGATTGCTGGTAATGACTTATGAGTGTCAGACAATCAATCTTTTTCTTTAATGCGGCTGCATTATAACAAACATGACATAGGTATGCATAGTACAAACAAATGAAACAATATTGTATTTACTGTTATTGTAAAAACGTCAGGGTAGTTTTTTTTTAATATGGCACTATGTTTTCCGATTTTGAACTTTGCCGTGTTTATTTTGGTAAGTTCATTGTTCGTTTATCCAAACCCTTGAGCATTCTCAAGTTATATCAGGTAGTATATCGAGAAAATGTCAAAGAAGAGAGGTCATGTGAGGCAAAACAATAAATTTGTTACTGTATCACGCACATGTTACAAGACTGTCGACAATGAACTGTAAGAATGACAGGAATGTGGCCTACCCCAACACATCGATGACGTCATCGTAGTCTCGACTATGCGTTTCACCAGAATGTATAAAAAAAAATGAAAACTAAATGTACAGAATTTTAGTAGATCTCGTAGTATCGCTCAACCGCACGCAAACACTGATTAAACTTACAAACAAAAACGTCAAGTGTCTCGTAAAAAAAGAACTTATATGATTGAAGTTTCACTATATACATATATAGTTTCACTGTACTATCCGTGTTAAAATGTACACGGATAAGAACTTATGACTTTTAATTGAAATAAATTTCTCCAAAGGTGAGCATAGGCAAGAATAGGTAGAGCCTGTGCAGCTCGCAAAATCAGCTGCACCTGACCATCCTCATATTTTTTGAGTACATTTATCAATCATGTTGGTGATTGAAAAATGTTGGGGTGGTAAAAAATCTTGAATGAACGGGTAAATAATTTGCGTATTTGGCAATAAGCAAAGAAACATACGTACCTCAACCAAAATTGTGAACAGCTATAGGGATGAAAAATAGGCATCAACAATGAAGAAAAAATTAACGTGACCCCATGAATCCTGGTTTTTGGATTGGTTCGTATGAATTAATGAAATGCACACTGACGTTAGTTCATATCGCAAGTTAGCAGCGATCGTGTTAATGTAAAATTAGCATACTGGACTGCTGCATTGTACACCCATTCAAAAGATGCGAGTTCAAACTCCCGAATCTTAATGTTACGAGAATTTCTTCGTCATAATTGCCGCTCACGTGTTATTCCTAGCTGTTCACAATCCTGGCTGCATTGGTGTCTTGGTTTATTACTAATATTCACTGCTAATTTCGTTTCCATAACTATATTGATTTGGAATTGATACTAAGCACTGCCCTAAAGAGCAGTGAGGGCTAGGGCTGATTAAATTGTTGGAATGTTTTTCTGACGGTTAAGCCTCTTTTGGTTGGGGCTGGGTAATTTGTCCTAGCCGTTGCCTACTTCTTTCTGAGCTCTGAACCATGGCCACTAAACGATATTAGGGGGGGGGTAGACAAAATGGCCGCCACGTCTGGTTTATTTCGTTGAGGTCTGTTCTTCGACGTAGCAACTTTATACGGTGTGCAACGTGACATCTTTTGGCGGCTAGTGGCGGTTTTCGAAATAATTATAAAATTAAATCGCTATTGAATAATAAGAACAAATGAATCGTCTTTGATACATTGGTAACCAGTCATCTTAGATATGGTATTGAAGTGCATGGTTTTGCTTCTTCAACCCTTATTGATAGGCTACAAAAGGTACAAAATAAAATTTTAAAGGTTCTTTTCAGAAAACATAACCACTACAAATCTACTAAAGAATTATTTAAGGAACACAGAATTTTAAATGTAACTAAATTGAGAAACTTTGTTATTATACATAAAAATTACTATTGCAACGATCTCAAAATTAAAGATGAATTTAAAATGGGTTTCCTTCGCGATAAAACATTAAGGTTCCATATTCCACTAATTAAAAATAATTATATCTCACAAAATAAAGATTATTATATTCCAACAATTTTCAATTTAATTCCATCAAAGTTACTAGATTTAACTCAGTACACTTCTGTCAAACACAAAATAAAAGAATGGCTAATTAACAACTAAGGTATAGTTTTATTTTTTATTTATTGTTTTTTTTTTGGTTTTTTTGTGTGTCTGTGATTATTATTTTTTTGTTTCCATACTGTGTGATTTAATTTTGTTGTATAGATTTTTCTTTATCTAGATTGTCAAATTATGTCTAAATGTGTAGCCAAACAAGGACTTTTATAGACCTTCGACAACACACTTTGAATAAAGGTTATTTTTATTATTTAAAAAAAAAAATTATTTAAACTTTTACGTAGATTATGGTGGCAATTTTTTTATTATTTATAAGAGTATTTTTTTGTGATGTTTAAAAATATCACTCAGCCACAGTTAAGCTATTTCACTGCGTTTGAAAAAAAGCAACACGTTCGTTGGCAGGTTGTACGGAGGGTGTCGCCCTCGGTTGACAAATTGCGCCAACTCAATCGCATCAGCGGCACTTTCGGCGGCCATATTCCCAACCTAAACTAGTAATGCTATTTTTCATTCAAGATCCGGCCAGTACTGTAGATATCCCTGTCTGAACCTTTCATAGCTACGCAGTTTTATCAGAATTTACATCAACTATATTTCTAGGCATCCTCTGACGTAGCTCCTTAATTACTCCTGTGTTCGACAAGTTTGAGGAGTCCGTTGTAGTTTTCAATACAGCTAGCAACTGGGTAAAATAAAATTAAATGTTTATTATCGATCGTTCTTCTTGTAGACACAAAACTGTTTTCATTTTAAATTAAATGTTTGGTTTCATCAGGTTAGAAGTGGAATAGTAAGGAAATAGTTGAGTCTTGTTGCATAGATCAAGAATCCAAGTAAGTTTGTATATTTCGTGGCCATGCTAAAAAAAGAAGGGAAAAAGACATTTACCGTGACTGGGGGTTGAGCCCTAGTTTATTAGTCTCTTTGTACTGGAGTCTCTTAGGTTTTACGTTATATTTCTCAGCTAAACACACAGTAAAGTTTTTTTAAACACGACTTATTTCTCCAACCCGCACAATCTGCTGTAGCGTGGTGTTTGCAGTTTATTTTTCTACTCACTTTTCCATCGATTGATACAATTAATTTGGATTTTAACTTCACAGTATGGAATAAAACGATACATTTTTTTTATATTCGTTTAGTAGTTTGAAACATTGCTGCTTTGTCAGGATTTTAGCTAGCACAAAAGTAACACTTAACTTTCATAAGGAGAACGTTATGTAAATATACATTTTTTTAAAACTGATTACGTAGATCAGAAACCAACCCACAAGGGTGAAAGAACTCGCCAAGTTTCAACCAATGAAAGAAGTAATATCAGATTAAAAATGGCTACCGCCAAGTTGCTACAGATGGTGTACCAAACCTATCCGAAAAGTGTTCCCCTTTGAAAGTAATGATATCACCACTGCCAACCGACAACCACGAATCTAATACCACAGCGTATTAGATCACAGGTTAAATAAAAAAATTAACCATAGCTACAATCCATTGCAATGGTGAAGTTTTTCATTTAACGTTTGACGTAATAGACGGTGGGATGAGCTTGGAGGTTGTTTGTTGGCAGGGGTGATATCACCACTTTCAAAAGAGAGCACTTTTCGGTTAGGGTTGTTACACCATGTAGCAAATTGGTGGCCGCCACTTTGACTGGCTGAAACATGGTGGGTTTTGGTTCTGATATCACTTTTTTTGTATTTTTTGGTGGCAAATTATTGTGAGCAGTTCGATCGGTTTTTTTTCGCTAGTGGTAGGGGAAAGATTGAAATCACTACTTTCTTTAGGGAACACCTTTCGGTCAGCACATGGGTTAGGCTTGGTACATCATGTATAAAACTTGGTGACAGCCATTTTTATTCTGATATCGCTACTGCCACTGGCTGAAACTTAACGGGTTCTATCACTCTTGTATGTTTGTGATAACACTTATTTTGAAGTTGTTTTTTTGTGGCATCTTAATTTTGCCAGTGCCCAGTTAACAGTTCGACCGGTTACGTGCTACAATCCGTAACAATAGTCAAGTTTTTCATTTTTTTTATTTTTAAGTTTTATTTTATAGCATCTTATTTTTGCCAAAGCCTAATTAGCGGTTAAATCAGGTTTTTTAATTGATCATGCAATTGTTTGTTATTGTTTTTGGTGCATTGTAATAATGAACTTGTGCTCAGTTGCCTGTTGTTTCACTTTTTTAAAAATAATTTAAAGTACTTTTTAAATGTATACGTTCACAAAAATAGTGGCTTCACGAAAATATAAAGTTTGCTACGTATTTTAATGCATTCCTTATGAACGCAATAGGTTGCAACTGATACACTGCCATAAACAAGTACGGTGCATTAGTTATATATGAACAGTTTTCTATCCAATCTGACGTAATAAACTCTGTCCTTAATAAAAGAGCTGTGTAATCTTTAGCTGTGATGCAGACAACATCCTTGTTGTCATGATTCAAAACATTGCCTGCACAGGAAGTAACTTTTCTTTCTTTCTTTCTTTCTTTGTTTTTATTAGAGCGTACAGACCCGAAGTCATGCGCTCAATGTAAAATTACAACTAAATTATGTGGTAGACTATCCGAACCACATAAAATATGAATGACAAATGCTAAAAAACAAATAAAACCTACTAAGGACATATTAGGCAAAGAGGAAGGACTTGGTGGTATTAGAGGCCAGGCTCCATACAAAAAGAACTGACTAAAAAAACAAACCGTCTAGTGTCTTTGCAGAACTTCACCACCGCACGCAATTTCCTACGGGTAGAGGCACACGCAGGATACACAGTTAAGACAGACATATCTCCCAATGCCTAAGGTGGACGTCTGAATCCAGACCAACGAGGGCACCGGAAAAGGAAATGATCCACTGTTTCGACCTTTCCACACAGACACAGTGGCGCGGAACTCCACCCAAGTCTGAACATGTGTGCACGCAGCAGCACACACCCAGAACGAGGGCAGGAGAGCATGCCCGACTCTCTTCCACCCACCAAGGACTGAAGGCAGGGATACCGACGGGTGCAAATTAATACCTGTCAAACTACCTTCCCATTCCTTCTGCCACTTGGAAGACGACTGGGCAGAAAGAACTCGGTGGAGATCACGTGAGGCGAGCGAAAACGAAACAATGTTCGTTCTGGAGGTAGCACCAAACCGTGCAAGGTCATCTGCAGTCTAGTTACCGACCACTCACGAGTGACCAGGTACCCACAGTATGGAAACCGTAGAGCCGCTCTGTGTAGCCCCGAATAGTTTCCAGCCGATTTCAAAGGCCAAGTGATGACTGATGGTCAAAGAGCGAAACGCTTCTCTCACCAAACAAATTCCCGCCGCACGCAGGATACCGTAGTTGAACAGGATGCGCGCAAGGGAATCCAAACGACACTTCGCAACCGCACGAACACACAGAGCACAAAGGAGTTCCCTGACCCTAATGTGAACTGGTTGTTCTCCAGTTTCTATAAAAGAGCTGAGACCAGAGTCGATGGAAGGCAGCTAGAAACGACACGCAACATTCTTTCAAAGTGACCAGAATGGCTTCCATGACGCGACTAGTACCTGCAGAAATGGCAAGTGAGAATCAGCACAGGATCGAATATAAGATCTGTACAGGGTCGTAACAACAGATCGCCTAGCCACTAGCTTGTTTGAAGCTAAAGCAGATAGGATGCGCAAGCGCGAAGTGACAGATTCCTTCACGACAGCAACCTCTACAGGGTGTTTAAAAAAAAACGCTACACGTCGAATTTTTCTAAGTCCAACAACCACTCCCCGTCGCTATAACCCTTATCCCTGACCTCAGTAAAGAAATCAAGAAAGTTCTTCCTGACCTTAGGAAAGAAAGCTTTTATTTGCATTTCAAATAAGAACGCAAAAGGTAACAAAAGCATGGGACAACCCTGGTTGGGGTGGGGGGGGGGGGGAGAACCAAAACAAACAATAAAAGCCCATAATTAGATTACAAGTTAAAAGAAATAAAAACATTTAATTGGCCATCAAGCAAAACAGCTAAAATAAAGGCTTTTACAGTATTTGGACTCCAAATTACAACGCAAAAGGAGAAAACGCATGTGGCAACCCAAGATGATTTGGGGAAGCCACTTGTACGGCGGCAGTACAGCGTAGCTTCTGCGGCCTCTTATCCCTGATACCCTGTAGAAATCGAATCGCCCAATCAGGGCAGTAGCCTCGAAATTTTATATACCCCCGCACTAGAATTAAAATGAAGAGAGTCCCTCCCCCCCCCCCCGGCGCCACAAAAAAATAAAGAAAAGAAAATCCCGTTTGCCACAATTAAAAAATACCTTACCATTACAAGTGGAATTGCAAATTAAAAAAAAAAATTAAGCAAATCCCTGCTAAACTGAATTTTATTTTAAACACATAATTTTTCTGTCGAGCGTAATGTAACCATACGTGAACTAGGAAAAAGGTTTATGCTTCACGACTGTGAGGCAGAGTAAGGCGCTTCGTTGCCATTGAAATTGTATTCTAACATACCTAGTTTAATTTGTTTACCACTTTTTTTTAAATTAAGAAACAGCACGATTTATTTTGCGACTACGTGTTCAACAATTTAACTCTGCTCCTGAAGCTGACGATTCGACATAATGTAACCATTTTATCGTGTTGGGCTTACAATTTTGTTGTTAGCTGGTAAACAAATTTAAACATAATCAATAACTGCTTCCAAACTGTAAGCGTTATACATAAACAGGCAATTTTCACGTCGCTTAGGCCTACAGGAACTAGAAAGAATGCTCTTTCATTTAAAACCTTAACCTTTCTACGCTACATGGTCCTCTGGAACTGAACTTACGACGAGTTTGTAAACAAAAATCAACCCTATAG
>JAHWFP010032447.1:0-17330 GCA_023313725.1 Lithobius niger
GGTTTGGATTTCCATCAATCGATCGACGCCACCGCTCGGGAGGAGCGGTCCGCCCAGCCGCCATTTTGTGATGCGGCGGCGACGTCGCCGGCGACGAAGCGGCCGGCTCCCCGTTCCAGTCGACCCGTGGAAGTGAAGAGCAAGCAGCCGGTGGTAAGCATACGTAAGAGGCGCAAGTTGTCCGCTCACGGTGAGGGCACTAGTGCTCCTGCCTTGCCGGAGCTGGATAAATTTGCGGCACTAGTGGAGCAGATGGGTGCTATGTTTGAGGGGGGGTTTTTACCCGGCCCCGCGCGGTCGCCGCTGGCGACACGCGCAGCACCATCGGCGACACTCAGCAGCCAGGAGGTGGCCGCTATGACGCTGCCGCAGCGGGACACATTGTCGCCGTCCTGTGGTCAGTTGTCACAGGTGGGGGAGGTAGTGTCGCCGATTGGTTTGGCCACGGGGACGCTGGCGCAGCGGGACAAATTGTCGCCGTCCTGCAGCCAGTTGTCCTACGACGCGCACAAAGTGCGTGATCGTGTGGCCCCTGGGACGCTGGCGCAGCGGGACACATTGTCGCCGTCCTGTCGCCAGTTGTCGCCGCATGTGGGTGTTTTGTCGGCGGGGGCGGCTGCCCTGTCGCCCGTCGGGAGGGCTGGCTGTCCGCCGCCGGGGCGGGGGCCCGTGTCACCAGATGACGGGCTCGTCGCCGAGCGTGTCGCCCATCAGGACGAGGATGAGGATGAGGAGGACGGCACGGTGCAAGACCCGTTTAATGAGGGACCGGACTTCCTTCCCTGGGAGGACTTCACCGCCATTACTTTTAAGCACTTGCAGGCTACTCGTTTCTTTAAGGAGTGTCCTGTGCGGCCGGAGAATTTGGACGATCCGCCTATGGGGACTCTGGCGAACGAGGGCGCTGCTAGGCCGGAACCCGCGCACCTGCCGCAATCGGCTGTCCTGTTTCGGCAACTCTTGAACACGGAGGCCTTCACCCGCAAGGACGATGCGGCGATTTCGGTTGGTCAGCCGCTTCCCCCCCACGATCCTAAGAAGACTAGGTGGTTTTTCCGGTCGTCGGGTCCCGGTGCCCCGAACAAGAGGCGGTACCGGACGTTTGCGGAGGCGGAGTATGTGACCGCAACTTGTTCCGCTGAAATGGACTCTACCCTGAAGGCCCCTCCGCATTTGACCATCCCGTCCGGCCAATTCGAAGAGGACGACGTAATGCTGCGGGCTAGCATTCGAGCGAGTTCGCAGGCAGAGCTAGTGTATTCGGCCTCCACTGCCGCGCTGAAAGCTTTGGCCATGGTGAACCCGGAGCTCCGGGTCAACACCACTATCCGGGAGTGCATGCACCTCCTCCGGCGGGCGTCCTCTTTCCACCAGGATAGCCTGACATGGCAGTGTCGCTTGGCAATGAACAATGTGTTTCGGCGCCGAGACGCTCTCCTCGACGCGGCGGCGGGTCTCCCCGTTGACACGGCAGGTCGATTGCGACTTTTACCCATTCACTCGTCTGCGGAACTGTTCTCCGGAAAGCTGCTGGAATGGGCTCCGGACTTCAAGGAGAAGGTGAAGGCCCCTCCGGCGCCGCGTGGCTTGGTGCGTGGGGCTCGTCAAGGCAGAGACTTGGTTTTGCCCCCCCCCTCGGGGGGTGCCCTGGGTCGACCCGTACGGGAAGCGTGGGGATGGGGGTAGGCCCCCCGCTGACGTTCCGTCTGTAGCTCCCTTTCCACGCCGCACCACCTCCCAGCCACGCGGGAGGGTCCGGGGTGCGTTGCGTGGGCGATCCGCCCCTCGGCGGACGCTGCGGCGCCCCCTGCGCAAGTTTTGACTGGCAATGGCGGGGACGCCCCCCCATTCACCGTCAGGTGGGGGGCAGGTTGTCCCGGCATGCCGAGGCGTGGGGCGCCATCACCACGGATCCGCTCGTTCTGGAGAGTCTGCGAGAAGGTTATTTGCCACCGTTTCTTTCTCTTCCAAGGCTTACCGCCTCCCGGCCAGACTGGCTGGTGTCCGGTTCATCAACCCCCGGGCTTCTGACCGAGGTGGCATCCCTCGTGGAGAAGGGGGCCCTGGAGCGTGCGCCGAACTCACCGGGGTTTTGGAGCCCCGCCAGGGTCATTCCGAAGAAGGGCGGCGGTTCGCGGCTCATCTTCAACCTGCGGCGCCTCAACGCCCACCTGGTCGTGGAGCACTTCCTGATGGAGTCCGTGGACTCGATTCGCGATGCCCTGCGGAGCAACGAGCTGACCGTCTCAATCGATCTTCAGGATGCCTATCTCCACATTCCCCTGCATCCCTCGGTCCGGCACCTGTTCCGTCTGGTGGCGGGGACGGTATCCTACCAGTTCACTGCCATCCCGTTTGGCCTCGTGACGGCGCCCTTCCTCTTTACGAGGGTGATGAAGCCCGTCATCGGGCACCTGCACGTCCACGGGATCAAAGCTCACGTTTACTTGGACGACTGGTTGCTGCGCCATGTGTCCCGCGTAGTGCTGTGTCAGCACCTGGATCGCGTCCTGTCGTTGTTTGCCCACTTGGGCCTGGGAGTCAACGAATTAAAGTCCCGTTTCGTGCCGGCAGTGGACTTCGTTTTCCTGGGCGCAGAGTTCAGCACCTCGACCTTGACTGTCCGGCCTTCAGTGGCCAGGATTGCGAAGACCAGGGACGCGGTTCTGGATTTTCTTCAGGGGGACACGGCGTCGGCTCTCGAGCTGGCGTCCTTGATCGGCACCATCGACTCGAACGCGAGGCCGGTTCCCCTGGGCCAGTGGCGCGCCAAGCCGCTTCACTGGTTCCGGAACGAGGTGTGGTGGCCCCGCATCAGTTGGGAGGACAGGGTGCCGCTGCGCAATCTGCCGGTGGACAGCCTTCTGTGGTGGACGGTGAGAGAGAACTTGGCGGTGGGGGTCCCGCTGCGAGAACCGGTACCTTCGCTTCTTTTATTTACGGATGCTTCGACCTCGGGCTGGGGTGCCCACCTCGCGGGCGAGATGACTTCAGGGACTTGGACGTCGCAGGAAGCCGGTTTTCACAGCAACGTGTTGGAGCTTCGGGCCGTCCGTTATGCGGTCGAAGCATGGGGAGAGCGGCTTCGGGGCAGCACGGTGGGCGTGATGACCGACAACTCCACCGCGGTGGCTTACATCCGGCGGGGCGGCGGGACTCACTCTCAGTCTCTGATGGCGGAGACCTCGTCCCTGTTCGAGGCCTGCCTTCGCTACGCGGTCCGCCTGGTCCCTCGCCACATTGCGGGCGCCTTGAATGTTTGGGCCGACGAGCTCTCCAGGGGAGCTCTCGTCCCGACCACGGAGTGGAAGTTGGACCCGTCGGTGTGCCACATGCTGTTTCGAGTCTGGGGGGAACCGACCCTGGATCTGTTTGCCACGAGGCACAACAACCAGCTCCCGTGCTTCGTTTCCCCTTTTCCCGACGAGCTGGCGTGGGCGACGGATGCGCTGTGTCTGGACTGGCGGGACTTGAGCGCCTACCTGTTCCCCCCGTTTCGCCTGCTGCAGCAGTCGTTGAACAAGATTCGGGGGTCGCGCGGTCGGTTCATTCTCATTGCGCCCTGGTGGCCTGCGGCTCCCTGGTTCACGGATCTGTGGGAGTTGAGCAAAGCTCCGCCACGGCTGTTGCCCATCACGGCCCGCTTCCTCACTCAACACCGGGGCTCGACGTCCCATCCGAACCCTGCCATCCTGCATCTTCACGGGTGGCTGCTTTAACCGATCATCTGAGGCTTCGAGGGTTCTCCCCTGAGGTGGCGGACAGGTTGCTGAGGTGCATTCGGGGTTCCTCCCGGAAGAATTACGACGTTAAGTGGCAGAAGTGGGTGGCTTGGTGCAGTGCGAACGCCTGCAACCCCTGTGGTCCGTCAGTGGCCGCCCTCGCCAAGTTCTTCGAGGCCCTGTTCCGGCGTGGCCTCTCCCCCGGCACCATCAAAGGTTACCGGTCTGCCATCAACTCGGTTCTGATGTGTACCTTCGGGTCTGAGGTGGTGTCCGACGCCTTCCTCTCTAAGCAGATGACGGCCTTCGGGATCGCCCGGCCCCGGCAGGTGCGGTTGTTTCCCCGTTGGAACCTCCCCTTGGTGCTGCAGCACCTGATGGGGCCACCGTACGAGCCTGCGGCATCGGCATCCCTGCTCTGTCTGTCTCAGAAAACGGTGTTCCTGGTGGCGCTGGCATCCGCGGCACGGCAGGGTGAGTTGGCGGCAGTCTCTCGGGACGGGGGTCATGTTCGGTTTGCTGCGAATTGGTCCGAGGTATCCCTGACGTTCCCGGCCAGGTTCCGGGCTAAGAACTGCAAGCCTGGCGTCACGCCACGGCCTGTATCCATCAAGGCCTTGGGTAGGCTGTTCCCCTTGGGTGACAACGAACGGCTCCAGTGTCCAGTACGGGCGCTTCGTTTCTACGTCACTGCTACGGATAGGTTGCTCCTGAAGGTACGCAATGGGGCGGACGGTGTGCGCCCCACTCCCCTGTTTCTGGATATCGATCATGCTTCAGGTGACGTGTGTGATCGCGGCCTTACGCCGTTTAAAATGGGTAAGTGGATTTGTGCGGTGGTCAAGCGCGCGTATGAGACGGGCCAGCAGCACGTGGATTTGCCTCCTGACGTTCGGGCGCATGAGTTGCGGGCGTTGGCGGCTTCATGGGCCTACGGGTGCGGGACACTGCTCGACGAAGTAGTCGCGGCGTGCTCCTGGCGCCACCGGACCACGTTTGTGCAACATTATTTGAGGGACAAAAGTGGCCTGGAGGGCGAACAAGTTGTGCGTGGCCATGTGGTTGCCGGCCAGTCCTTCCAAGAGTGAAGCCTGGACCGGTGTGCCGGTGTATGTGTGTGGACTCTGGCTGTGCTCCATTACGGAATTCTAATGGAGTTGGCCGGTGTGGATTTTTGTGCCTCATTCCGGGGAAGGTTCTCGTGGATGAGGCGGTGGCAAGGCCTGGTGCTGGCGGCCGCTGTTGGTTTGGGTCCAGGGACCGTGGACCACTTCCGTTGATTGGTAGACGCCGCTGGACACCTGGTGTAGGTGAGTAGTTTGGTTGGCTGTGCTCTGTTTGGTGTAGACGTTTTTTGGGGGAATGTTCTCCTGGGTTCATTGTTGGTGTGATGGTTCCCACCTCCTGTCTGACAAATTCAGCATTATTACTGAAGGTAAGTATTTGCAGGAAGTAAGAAACGTAAATTTTAACTAGTGAAAATTAGTTTTTACTTACCTAAAATACTTACCTTCAGTAAGGACCCGCCCGCCTCCCCGCAATCACTGAACCGGAGAGTTCCTGAAAAAGTGATGGGGTTGGCCTGGTGGGGGCGCTGGCGTCAGTAGTGACGGGCAGCGCCACCTGGCGGTGGTGGAGAAAAGTTTAGGGAGAACATAAAAAAGTAGGTTTTTAGTTCATAAGCGAGCAGTAAATAGCGTAAAAAGGTGGTTTTAGCATTATTACTGAAGGTAAGTATTTTAGGTAAGTAAAAACTAATTTTCACTAGTTAAAATTTACGTTTTCCATCAATCTTAACCGAAATTGTTTAGCTTAGATAAGAATACAAATATGAGCATTGCAATGGCACTTTGAAATTGAAACTAGTCGCTACACCAATTACAGCTACACACGTAAACGGGTTAAGACGGTCCCTATTTAAGCGAAACAGTTTTCGGCTAGGATTAATGGAAAAAATGGATCGCCATCTTTTAGAAAATCCTAAGCATGTCAATTTCGGGCTATTAGAAGGCTTGAAAAAGCACTTTGAATTCGAAAATCACCATTCGCTTTCGCCGTTACGCCATTACCTCTTCACCTTTAAATGAGTGTAGGACAATTCCTACCTAAGTTAAATAATTAAGGTTAGGACTAATGGAAAGAATACATCACCACCTTTCAGAAAATTCTAAGCATGTTCGTTTTGGGCTATTAGAGGGCTCGCAAGACCACTTTGAACTCGAAAATCAACATACGTTTTCACTGCTCTGCGTTTACCTCTTCACCTTTAATGGGTGGAGAATGGTCACTATCTAAGTTAAGCAATTTCGGTTAGGATTGGTGGAAAGAATAGATCGCCACCTTTCCGAAAATCCTAAGCGTGTACATTTCGGGCTATTAGAAGGATCGCAAGAGCACTTCGAATTCTAAAATCACCATACGCTTTCGTCGCTATGCCATTACCTGTTCGCCTTTCAGTGGGTGTAGGACGGTCCCTACCTAAGCTAAACCAATTCAATTAGGAGTGATGAAAAGAGTAGATTCCACCCTTTCAGAAAATTCGAAGCACGTCCATTTCAAGCTATTAAAGGGCTCGCAAGAGCACTTAGAACACGAAAATCATTATAACAACCAAATGAAAAAAGGAGCGTATGTGTGAATTAGGGTGATAAAACTTAAAGTACGATTGTATGGTTCAAGATTAGCTCTTACGTAAAAGATGTATAATATCTTTCCCTTCCAGAATTGTATGCTGAACGTCTTTGCTTCACTTTATGCTTTTGATTTGTTGACGGTTAAGGAGTTACAGCCAAAGAATCGTATGGGGGAAAGTAATTCACCCCTCACCCACCGACTCAGAGGGTTTTTGAACTTGCTATGGTATAGCTTTTTTTTCCAGTTACCCTTCATGTACATCCATACCAAACTTAACGCTTTTCACAAAAAGTGAACAATTCCTTCATTTTTGAGCACTACAAAAAACCTATTATTTTCATTACGGCATATACTATGCATTAATAATGATTCGTTCATACCACTTCCAGTACTTACTTCCGGTTGTGTTTAGTATATCATTGGAAAGGAAATTTCCAGACGAACAATAAAGGCAGGGGACGTAATTTCACTAAATGTGAAAGGGAATTCAAGGTGTCGTATTCAAGTGCCATTTTGGAAAGAAAATGGCGTCTTTTCACTAATACATTAGTATCACTTCCGGTGGTTACTTCCGGTTATATTTGGTATCATTGGAAAGGATATTTCAAGAAGAACAAAAAAATGGAAGAGTATATAATTTTCCTAACTGTGAAAGGGAATTAAGTGTTTCAATAAATAACATTGAAAGTGTCGAATTCGGGCAAATGGCGTGTTTCCATTAATCATATTTTAGTATAATTTTTGATATGTTATTTACAATTGCTCTCAAGGGCGAATCCCGTTGGTTTCATCTTTGTACTAATTAGTTCAAAGTAAAATCACAAATTCCGGGGCCTATTAAGCCATAAGTAGCAAATCATATAATAAACAATATTCAGACCGTATAACTCACTGAATTCCGTGTAACTGTAGTTATGAATATGAATATGAAAAAAAAAACCCAGCAGCAAGCAAAAAGAGCTTTTTACACCAGGGTACCCACGAAGCTACCAGTTTTTATAACTGTAGGGGGCGATGATGGAAGGGAGCACGGTATCCAGCCTCTGTTTGAACTGCAGAACCGATGTTGCTTCGATGGTATGTTGAGGCAGTTTGTTCCAGGTGTTAACCACACGGAAAGGAAGTGTGTTTTGGCGAAGGGACGTGTTGCATCTCTTCTTAAAGAGTTTTGCCCCATTGTTCCGAGTGGCAGAGCTCGCAGAGAGGGTGAACCATTCCTTGGCCACAGGATCTTCACCATTGAGGATCTTGTAAGTGAAAATCAGATCACCTCTGATACGACGGTAATTCAGTGTTGGGAGCTTGAGGGCAGCAAGCCGGTCGGGGTAGGACGCGTTTTTGAGTCCCACAACAAGTTTAGTGGCACGTCTCTGGACACGTTCCAGCTTGTCACGGTCCTCTTCAAAACGAATCCACCATGCTTGGCCTGCATACTCCAGAATGCTGCGAACTTTGCTGCGGTACAGCATGAGGAAGGTCTTCCTTGGGAGGGTTGAGAAAGTGGTCCGGATGATGGTGAGGGCCCCATAAGCCTTAGCCACGGCAGCCTGAATGTGTTTGGAGAAGTTCAGGTCGCGGTCAATGACGATGCTAAGATCTCGTTGTGAATTCTTCTCTGTTATTGGCGTTCCTAGGCTAAGGCAATAGTCAGCTTGGTGATGTTGGGTGCCAAACCTTAGAACTGCACACTTACTCCCGTTAAGGTCCATGTCCATGGCTTGCGTCCAGGACACCATGTTGGAGATATCGGCTTGGAGTTTCGCAGTGCTAGCGAGATCGTTTGAGACGGCGAAGATCTTGGTGTCATCGAGGAAAATACAATTGTCACTTTGAAGATGTTCGTACAGGGTGTTCAGGAAAAGAATGAAGAGGAGTGGACCAAGGACACTCCCCTGTGGTACTCCACTGACTACTTCCACTGAGGCAGAGAGATGACCGTCCACACTACACTTCTGGTGCCGGTTGGTGAGGAAAGACGCAAGCCGTGCAAGGAGTGCACCTGAGTAGCCTACATCACTGAGAACTCTCAGAAGTTTGGTGTGAGGTAATTTGTCAAAAGCTTTAGCTAAGTAGGCTGCATCAGCTTGGAGCTTGTCGTCAAGCCACTCTGTGATCTTGTCGAGGAAGTGGATGAGATTGTGGGTGGTTGACCGACCAGGCAGCCCTCCATATTGGTTCTGGTGGACTATGCTGTTGTCAATGACAAAGTTAAGCATAGTCTTGAAAATAATTTTTTCCATGATTTTGCAGGGAATGCTGGTAAGGCTGATAGGGCGGTAATTATTAACAGAGGATCTTGAGCCCCCTTTGTGGATAGGAGTGACATGTGCAAGTTTCCACATGGTTGGAAGAGTGCCCTCTGCCATGTATTTACTGAAGAGTTGGGCTAGAGCAGGACTGATAACAGGGCCAAGCTCTTTTAGGGTCAGAGGATGAAGGCTGTCAGGGCCGGGAGCAGAATGTGTGTTAATAGAGTTCAACAGCTTTTGGATCTCAGTGGCTTCAAAGGTGACTTCGCTGAGGGTATCGGCTGCTTGCGGTGTGTTAGCAGTAACAGGAATAATAACTGGGTTCCCAGGCTTGAAAACCGACCCGAAGTAACTGTTGAGTTCTTCGGCTTTTTCGAGGGGATCACTGATAAGGACTCCATGCTTGTTTTTAAGTTGGCCTACCGGGGTGTGGTGAGGCTTTCTTCGATTAACATAGTTCCAGAATTTCTTGGGCTCAGAGACAGCATTTGCAATCTGTGATTCGAAATTCGTGCGTGACTTGCGAATAAGTCCCGTGGCAGCATTTCGTGATTTTTTGTACTCCTCATAATCAGCAGCACAGTGGCACAGTAGCACACAGTGGTCGTATGAAAAGTTATTTCAGTTTTTTGGTAAAAAAAAATGAATTACGAACAACAGGAAGAAAAAAAGAAAAGTTAAATCCGTTGATTCGTTCAGGAGTTATGAGAAAAAATTTAATTTGACTGCCATTTTGGCTGCCCATTTCCATGTGGGAAGCTCATAGTAATTCAGGAGAATGCCTTCAATGCTTAAAATTCTTAATTTTATGTAAACAACATTCCTATCAAGTTTCACGCTTTTACGATGAAAATACAAAATTTTAGACTATTGGCTGCCATTTTCCAAAATGGTGGCTCATAGCAATGCAGGAGAATTCCTACAACGTTTAAAATTCTTAATTTTATGTAAACAACATTCCTGTCAAGTTTCATGCTTTTATGAGGAAAATGCACAATTTTAGACTATTTGGCCGCCATTTTCCAATATGAAGGCTCATAGCAAGTCAGGGGAATGCCTACAACGCTTAAAAGTCTTAATTTGATGTAAACAACAATCCTGCCAAGTTTCATGCTTTTATGATAAAATGCACAATTTCGTCCAATTTGGGGATGTATCCTCCGGACTACTAGAAATAATGCGAGTAATAAATAAAGAATAAATCACAAGGTAAAGGGTAAACGAAGCAAATAGTCTGCATTAAAGACTGGCCTTGTGAGAAAGAAAGAAAAGACACCTCCCTCAACTGGAACTCGAATCCAGGACTTCCAGCTGACTAGGCCGGGAGCTCTTAACCTCTGCGCTACCGGGGCGGTTACTGGCTGCAGGTTTCAGCCGAGCTAAGTAGACGTTCAGACTTTCTCAGTGATGACCTAAAGGTCATAAACACACAAGGAAGGAAAGCAACATTGCTTCTTCTTGGCCTCCACACTAGAAATAATGCATGTAATAATGCAGACTGTTTGCTTCGTTTACCCTTTACCTTGTGATTTATTCAATATTTATTCTTTTTAACTGCTAAGACTGTCTTGGGATGGAGAGAGACACTTTTGCCAGGAAAGGCCCTGTTCTTTTACATGGCAATTTCCGGCCGCCGTCTGCAGAATTGTTGCAGAATTTCTATTTTGCCATAGCAGAAACCTAGACTCCCTGGTTCTTACAGCTCCTCCTAAAACCACCACATATGTGCAAAAAAAAATGTCCACTGTTATGCACAGTTTGGTACTGTCGAAACACAATACACTCGATAGAGCTGTAATAGAGCATTCCAAAGGCAAAATTAGAGTTGAAGACTCCAGCGAACTACTTTAATCCTTACTTGTATACATTTATTTCGTAGCAGATGTTCCTATATGTAAACAAATTTTTTTCACCTTGCATTCAAAACATGTCCGTTGAACGGAAGTGATATCCTTTTGAACGCGACTGAGGAATTGTGGGAGCTAACGAATTGCAACGGCTCGCAAAGGAGGTTGATTTTTACGGAATCCTGAGCATGTGCGAACCACAGTTTATCGACTGATTTTGGATGGATTATCGTCTGACTCTGAATGGAACCACCAGTCGCGTTGAAAGGTGACATCGTTTCCCTTATCAGACACTTTTGGAATGTTCTTCTGAGGTTTCTGTGCATTGAAGGTACCAAACTGTTTTCAGAAGCGTGTGAGTGGTTCGCACACAGGTTGATCGTTTTGGAAGGACCTCTTAGTTAAAAGTGCTACCTTCCACACTAACTTTTTTGTGACTCAATTTTGCAACATTAGGTCATACATGTAAATGTAGCAACACATTCATTTTCCATTTTATTCTTTGTGTGAGATGGTTTTGTTAAACTCACTTCAACCTATGCAAATGTTGTAATTTACTCTTGCGGTGCTCGAAAATAGTGAGAAGGTTGTACTTTTATTTGAATCATTATGCATTTAATTAACAAATAACTACTTTAACAATGCTCCATTATACGTTCAAGTTGTTAAAACATGTAACTTGTTCAGTTGATATTAATTGTTCTGTGTTGTCATCTGTTACTTTTTGAAATATATTATATCAATCGATTGGCTGTTTTAAGCAGGTTGGCACATTTGTTTAGAACCACTGCAAGCGCACAATTTAACTGTGCTGGTACTGCTTTTTTTTTCTAGTCTTATCTTCTGTTGGCAAGAAGTGCAACCTGACTGTACTGGAAGAAGGAAGTTGTGATAAATATGAGATTTGCATCATGGAAAGTAATTGGACTGGAAGCTGTTACTGTCGTAAAGAGTACCATAATGATGGCAGTGGCAATTGCATTCCAGGTTCGTTGGGTAAACAGTACAAAAAGCCAGATCGGTACCGTTAGTGATAATTTTAAAATGTTGAATTGTCGATCTTCACTTCAAGAGGTTGCAGAAAAATAACTTAAAATTTCATTGATTGCACCAGGGGTCGTAGAGTTCCTACTTTTTTCTTATTTCCTACGTTTTTTTTCCAATTCCTTATTTTCCTACTTTTTTCCTGTTTTGAGATGTACAGTTCCCTACTTTTTTTAGCATGCTTATTTTGTAAATTTAAGTGTAAGTTAGTGACATAACATATAAGATTTGAATTCAATATATCAATAAATAAGGCATGAACTTCGTTGGCGCACTTGACGGTCCCTGGCTTGTTTACAATGCAACGAGGCGTTCTGCGCGTGTGCGGTGAAAAGCATCACTTCCGATGCCGCATCGTAAGCAACGGTTTCGTTTTCGCAAGTCCACTGTCAAGGCGTGAACGTTGCTCGATCGGTGCTCGTACCAAGGATAAATTTTGGAGTAAGTGCTTAGCCTACTATTAGGTTTCATTATCAACTGCTTAAATTACGTACGAGCTGCTGTTTTTAATTTCATTTTTCGATACAATGAATGCGTATAAAACATGGAAGTGTTCTGTTTTGGGCTTGCTGAGCCAGCTGTTAGTGATGATACACTGACGAAATGGTTTTATCGCACATTTATTTATATTCAGTTTATAAAGCGTCAACTACGAGAAAATCTTAGGAAGGTTAATGAGCTGTAATTGTCTTTAGCAGTATTTCATTGGTCTAAGTGTAACCGTAAACAATTTGTACCACTGCAGAACCGTTATATTGGGCATGTTGTTGGCTGTGGCCGCCGCCATTTTGCCTTTAAATCATCGCAGGTCAATATTTGTTATGTTGATCTCGGGTCCTACGACAAAAATTTAATATGTATTTTCGAGAAATCATGACCGATTTTAACATTCCAATAAGACCATTTTAACCATCTCGAAACGAATTTTTATGGCTTAGGCCCTATCGTTCAAGACTATAATCTTAAAACGACTTTGGAGTTAGGGTGTTTTTTTTATGCCTTTTTACGTCGTCATCCTTTGCATTTTACAAATTAGACATTATTATATGAAGATATTGAAAAGATGTACGGTATTTTTACGACGTTCACGGCCTCCATGCAAATTTAGTGAGTGGTTTTCTACATGTATCATTATTAAAGAAAGTCTAGCAAGCAATTAAAAAAAAATCTCTAGGCGTATGCATTATTATACTTCCTAGCGGGGCTATATTTATGACTACTCGTGAAACGAGTAAGCTGTTATTAGGCCCTGATTTTGACTGAGGGGTTCCTTATTTTTACCTACTTTTCAGTGAAAAAATTCCTTATTTTTCTTTATTTATGGCTTACCAAATTCCTTATTTCCTACTTTTTCTCCCCCACAACCCACTACGACCCCTGTTGCACTTATTCCTCAAAATTTAAATACTACAACGATATTTGCAAATTTTTGACTGCTCTGAAGGTAAATAGTTGGCAGTTGCGCTGCGATGCCATTTGCATCAACGAGACGAGAGTTAGTGTTAAACTATTGTACACGACAACATATGGCAGACATAAGAAGCAAAAAGGAAGTAAACGTTGTCGCAGTACACCACATGAACACTGGACACAGTTGCGAATGGGGAGACACCGGAACACTGTCTCAATTCAAAAAAAGATCATCCGATGATCAAGATCTTCAGCAATCCAATACAAGCTCACGAAAAAAGTGGCAGGGTCCTTATGAACATCCAAGCACCATTCACCCCAGGCATGCAGTTTTTGACGCGTGATGAGCTTAATAAGGATCTGAAAAGTTGGTACGCACGTGCTGACAAATACTGGAGGCTGCAAGCGCGGCAAAATTCATATTGTGAGAACCCTAACAACAATTGAGCAGATGTAACCCTGAGCACAAAAACACGTTTCATAGGATGCCTGGAAGACTAGGAAGTGTGAACCTGACAACTATCTGCCTTCAAAGCAATCGAAAATTCGCGCAAGTACAATAGAATGATTGTAATCAGTGAACTGTTAATGATTTTTGCGGTAATTTATTAAATACAAATGCAAACGTATTTCCGTTGTCTGCTTGAGCGGAAATTGAACCCTCGACTTCCGAGACCAAAGTGCGAAGCGCCACCACTCGGCTATCCTGACAAGGCCAAAGGAAACAGCCATTGGCAGCATTTAACATGCGTAAAATATATGCTCAAGCAAGAAAATTAGAAAAGGCTAGCATACTAGTTAATTCTAACGGCAGCATAAGAAAATCGTCTATTATTTTCCTTAAATTGAGTTTCCTTATGTGTTACTGGGGGAAGCGAGTTTCGTCCTGTTTAACACGATAATTTTGCATTTTGGTCTGTCTTGTCTGATCTTTTTGTAGTCCAGTCAAATTATGCCAAAATATAGCTCAACCTAGAACTAATTACAACAGAATCGGAGCCAACTTATTCTGGACTGAAAAAATATGCTAAACACGATAGAATAAAGTTTACTACTGTCAGTCCACTAATTCATTATTTTTTTTTGACATCTTTATGATGTATTTTGGACGTGTGGGAGTACTGTGGGCTTAATATGGGTCTGAGGTCTTTAATAGTCCCTATTACTTTTGAAGCCCTTTACATAAGCTAAAGAATAGCGCAAACCCTATCATTCTATCTACAATAGGTAAAAGTTACGTGCTCTAGATTTTTGACGTATTTTCCATTTTTTGACGTGTTTTGTACGTTTGGCTTCACAGCAAGGCAAGGACGGGTCTGACGCCAATAACACTCCGTATGTCTTTTGAAGACTATTATATGAGCTATAAAATGGCGCAAATCGTACAATTACTAATATCATTTAATATCATATTTGAATGTGTCCTTTGAATTCATCTTTGGTTCTGGGCAGCGGTAGATGTTGCAGGTAGCATTGACAACATAGTGTAAAAGAAGCAGGTCTGTGTTTCTCCACCCATAATTGTTCTAATATTGCCAGCTGATAGGATAGCCTCCTTAACAACGAGCAAGTCAGCATCACCAGGTACCTCAGCTACCTTGCATCCATTGTCTGTTAGGACTTTCGACAAGATGGAAAGAATACATCACAACCGTACGAAAGAGCCTAAGTAGGCTTATTACGCGTATCTAGGCTTATTAGAGAGCTCATTAGAGCACTTTGAATTCGAATATAACCATACGCTTTCACCGTAATTCCAGTACCTCATCATCTTTAAACAGGCGTTGGACAGCCCCTATTGCAGCTAAATAATTTTGATATGCATTGATGGAAATTATACATCACAACCGTTCCAAAGAGTCTAAGTATGTCTATCTAGGGTTATTAGACAGCTCGTTGGAGGACTTTGAATAGAAAATCACCAATTGTAAATAAATGCAAATTAAGTGTAATATTCATAAAATACGATTTTTGAGGTCAAGGGTTGTTTTTACGTAAAACTTGTGTATCACATTTTCAATCCAGAATTGTGTGCTGAAAATTTTCATCGAACATTATGCTTTCAATTTGTTGGTGGTTAAGGAGTTACAGACATTGAATGCATCGCAGTGAAGCCTACCCTACAATACGTCTTATAGATGGTGTCACTCATTATGACGTAACTTTTTTACTAATGCCGATAGGGGGGGTAGGATTTGCACCATTTTATAGCTCATATAATGCCGTCAGACCCGTCCTTGCCCTGCAGTGAAGCCAAATGTACAAAACACTTAAAAAAATGGAACATATGTCAAAACTCTAGAGCACGTAACTTTTTACCTATTGTAGATAGAACGATAGGGTTTGCGCCATTCTTTAACTTATGCAAAGGGCTTCGAAAGTAATGGGGACTATTAAAGTCCTTGGACCCATATTAAGCCCACAGTACTCCCATACGTCCAAAATATGTCATAAAGACATCAAAAAAATAATGAATTAGCTGACTGACAGTGGTAAACTTTATTCCATCGTGTTTAGCGCAGTTTTTCCGTCCAGAATCAGTTAGTCTCAGTTCTGTTGCAATTTTTTCTAGGTACAACACTAATTTGACTGGACTGTGAACGGTTCAACCGAAATTTAGTAGAAATATTCTTTGAACTGAGGTTGTACAATATATCGTACAAAAACCCCACAAGTTTAACCCTTTCGAGCTTAACGCCATTTTTCATTTTCCTGCTGAAAAAGCCTGTGGCGAAAACATGGCCGCCATGAAAGAGTTGCATGCCTCACGAAAATAAATTATAAAAAAAAACTATGCGGTCAAGGATTATAAAAATTCGCAGATATAAATAATTGTACTGTAAATTATTGATCAGAAATATAATTGAGACCATCGTCCTACGTTTTCATTATTTAAAAAAATCCTGAAGTACGACTACGTAAACAGCGCTAACAAAAGTTTCAACTTACAGTACTCGGAATGATAACATCCACTCGATATTCTTCCATCACAACGCCTGTTATTACTTCCGAAATCATTACTTTATGTATTATTTCCGTAAAAATAGTTTATAAAGTTGCTTTATTCCTTCAAAATTCGCAATTGTTGAAAGCCCACTACCAACTCGCGCAAGACAGTCATTGTTACCGGCTGCCCGCAATGCGACGCATTCCTGCTAGCCCCAATGGATGCGACCTTCACTCGCTTCGCGTGATGTCACTTGTGATCAGACGAAGAGTCACGTGCAGCGAGCGAACCAATCAGCACTCGCGATAGTTCGCGATGCTGAAGCATTTGAACAAATCCCGTTGAAATGGCTCATTTGATTCGAGGAATACAGGCAGTGACGTGGGGGTTGATGACGTCATTTTTCGCGGGCTAGAAAATCGGGAATCCCCTCCCTCGAACACGACCAAGACAGCGGTTGTACGTTGCGTCATTCCGGAGATGTGATCGTTTGAACCAAGGGCTATCTTCAGCAAACAAACACAATTTTCACGTAGATTTTGGCCACAATGCCTACAATAACATTGATTAGGGTGATAAAAAGATGATTGGCGGAGCGAGCGAGCGAGCGAAGCGCAGCCTATAACGGACACCAAATTGCAAAATGTTGGTCTGTTGGTCCGTTGGTTGCACTTATTTAGTCTGGGTGGAGCCCAAACGAAAGGACGGATTGAAATGAAATTTCGCACAACGCTTTATACCCCCAAAAGTATTACTGAGCCAAAATTTGACGTAAATCAAACAATTATTACTGCAGAAATTTTAAAATTTTCGAATTTATATCTAACACTCACCATTGTAAATTTGGAGTCGTAATAGTTAAGGAATTCCGACGAATGGTAGTCAAGTGAACTTAAAAAAACACGGCAAATTAAATTTTGGTTGCTTCTTTCTAGCTAATAATCTTTTTCGACGTAACTCAACGAAATAATAACATTTGATGCTTGCTGTTAACCACTACCGTAACAAACGCAACCATAAAAACAAAAGGATTCCATTAACGACACACTTTAGTTTCATTTGAAAAAAAGAATGCTTTGAAGATTATTCAATTCAACATGGCAACGAAAGTGGCGTCTACACTAGCGTTGGTAATCCCGAATATGAAACCTGAAATCGTCGTATCAAGGCCAAGCAGTATTATATAAAACGATATTGACATCGGACGAAACACGAAAGCACGAAACACGAAACAATAATACGCCCGCCTTTCCCAATTCCTGGTTGCCACGGTAACGTGAAGACTCGAAACCAAAACCGTGTTGCATCGCATAAAGGAATAGGCTTAATCTCGAACCGCTGTTGTAAGCTACTACTAACGAAAGTAAATCGGATAAAAATATTAGGCCTAAACGCTAAAATTTTGGCCTAAAACTAGGTCTAAAAGCTAACACATTTTAAACCTAAATTGTGATGGTTATTTCTTTCAGATTATATA
>JAHWFP010032448.1:0-10468 GCA_023313725.1 Lithobius niger
AGTTTCCGAATTTTTAAAAAATGATTTCAGTGCTTCGAAGTAGCAAACCATACAGCAGATCTACTGCCATGGTTGCATTCCCCCGAGGCTGTTGCCATGACTCTTCTTGACCCCTCCTTGCAATGCCTGCAGTTGGCTCGCGCATCTACTTGCGGACCCTTAGGCTGGCTTCACTGTGAGAGCTGTACTGGCCAAGGCTCGTGCGAACAGCGTGTAATCGGATTAAACCCCAAGCAACGACTCTTGATGTCTTCAGCTCACCATGCCCACACATCCGAGCAAAATGGGATGTGACAGTTTGGGCACACAAACAGGTTTAGAAACCTTTTGGTGGAACTTTGAAAATGAAGTTTACTTACAGCGGTGTGGCGGACATGACACGAGAGTGAGTGTTTCGGCAATTCAAAAAGTTGGTGCGAACTTTGGACATTTTCATCAATGAAAGTTGGTACTGCTAGTGAGCACCCTTCGATAAATTGTGAGTGTTTGGAATGGTTTGCATTGGACAATTTTAAGCTGCACGAAGTCAACCACATCCGAGTCGAAAGACTGCATCAAGGGAGAAATTGGCATTGAGCGCATGCATATCGATGGCAAAATTTGAAAACATGACTCCATCAATCCGATTGGCAGCTCTGAGCAATACTGACATGGTAAGAAACGGTAACAGCATTCCAATTTACCTTGTAGTGGGACCCCAAAGCTTTAATCTTATATTAATTACAAACAAAAACGTCAAGTGTGCCGTAAAACAGGGGTTATGTGATTGAATTTTCACTTGTTAAAATGTACACGGATAAAAATGTATGATTTTTAATTGAAATAATCAAATGTACAATGGAGAAAATTGCATCTGTTTAAGTGCTGTTGTGCTTTACGTTTTAAATATATGATTGGTAAAGCACAACAGCACTTAAACAGATGCAATTTTCTCAATTGTACATTTGATTATTTCAATTTAAAATCATCAATTTTTATCCATGTACATTTTAACAAGTGAAAATTCAATCATATAACCCTTTTTTACGGCACACTTGACGTTTTTGTTTGTAATCCGTGTACCTTGTGTACGACATAACACATACACGAAGAATGAATCTGGAGTTTGCTGAGTGGCATTGTTCCCTAAATACAATGGTTAAAATAATGTAAAACAATCAAAATGATCGTTTAGGTTCCCGTAACTCCGGAATGGATCGACCAATCGAAAAAGTGGTCCATGTAAGGTTGAAGCCCAGGAAAATTTCTGGCTCAGATCATGTTTCAGATTTTAGGTAGGTGCAGTAGTTTTTTCTGAAACCGTGTCAGCAAAAAACAAGAACCAGAACCAGAACAACAACAAGTGAACAGTTTTCAAATTTCCGTGTGGCTCCCTACGTTTACTCTTGCACGGAATTGTATAAAAGTTGGTGTAAAGTTTGGAAAAGTTGCTATCTGGCCAAGTTTGGTCCAAGTATATTGAATAGAAACGGAGAAATTAATAATTTTAGTTTTGCTGGAGAGAGGACTTCAATCATATATATAGCAAAGTTTCACAGCAAAAAGTACTGTAACAGCAAAGAACCGCAAGAACTCCAACAATGAAAACGGACGAGCGTGTTAATTCTGTGGCTAGTAAAAAGTTGAAATTGTCACTTGTTGCCTTGACTAACAATTTGCTCTGCACAATCATCTCACCAAGTCTTGTCTTAGTCCTGCTTTTGGCATTTTAATGCTATGGTAACCAAAGAGATTGGTAGGGGGGAGGGGGAGAGAGACAGTGTGTCTGTTACCATTAAGCGTATAATATTACGCATTATTAATTCAACTACCCATCCATATTCAACTACGTTTAGCAAAGGGGAGGATAGCGAGGAAACAGGACGGGGAGGAAAAGGGGGTGGAGATGACGAAGGGGAGAGGGGAGGGAGAAGATGACAGGAAAAGAGGAGTATTACCGTAAATTGTGTATTAAAAGCACAGTTGATGCTAAAGCCCATCTCCTAAAATGCTGTAAAGAAAATCATGAAATAGTGGAGTAAAAGCCCACCCCTCAAATTGTTGTTTTTCCACGAAAAATTACCTAAAAGACATGTGAATAAAGATAGTACTGCTTGCTACGTTTACTGGTCCCCTTCTCCCTCCCTGTAGTAATAGTGAACTCTTTCTTTAGCTCCTAGCACCTGCACAAGGCCTGGGTATCTCTCACTTAAGCCTCCTCCCTTCTTCACAGCAATTAAAAGGATGTAAAATTGGTCTTTCATAGATCGTTCAAAAGCTTCGGATTTTCTGTAATAGATGTCCAGAAAGGTTAGAAAATTGATAATGCTTGATTTAAAGCCCACCCCTCTATTTTTGACAAATGAACTGCATAAGCCCATGGGCGTTTAATCCACGATTTACGGTATAGGTAGAAAAATTGCCAGTAGTAGTAAATGATCAGGCACACTGACTGAAAACAACCACGGGTGAAACAAAACCCTGAGCGAAGACAAGTACAACTGTTAGTAAGGAGGAAAAAACTGGAATTTCATGTTGTTAAGGACATCCCCTCCAGGCATTACCATAGTATCTAGCCAGCAAAACAAAATAACGGTAGTATCGCTTCTGATTCAATAGGACTATCTATTTGGGTTAGCATTGCCCAAAACCAGTCAGGATTTGAAATGACAGACTAAAATCTGACTGTGTGCATGTTAGAGATGCTAAGTAACATTGCTGCTCGCATTATATTGTGTGCTAGGATGTTAGAGCAGCTCAAACCCAGCAAAAAAATTTTTGAACTGCAAAACGAAAGCGTGTCTTCTATTGGGTTCGGCTGGTCAAATGAAACACAAACTTAACATTGCGTAGATTACACTGAAATAACTAGATGGGAGTGGTACTTTGGCAACGGCTACTCATTTTAATATTGCTGCTTCGAGTTTGACTAACTTTCGAATGACAATGAGAGTTAGTTATCAGAAATATTGAATTTTAGTGCTTCATGAGATGAATTGTAGACGAAAAAGAGGGTGACACGTTACCTGCTGCATGGGTTTATCAAAAGCAAGATGTTCATCTTGCTTTTAAGCGCGAGTATTGTGCCGATTAGCCAAACGGTAAAATCGAAATGCTGTATGGGAAAGTCCTGAAAGATTGTTCTGAGATGGTGGGAAATGATCTATAAGTTGACTTAGCCGAATTATTACAATCAAATTATTGAATCTCAACATCGACATTTGCAACTGAAACTTGAAGCTTTGAAAATAGCACAGAAAACCACCAAAGTTCAATAAAAAGCTACTACGTAGTCAAAAACCTCCAAAAAATAAGGGAAAAAATGAAAATAAAAGGGAGTGCGAAACAGGCTTGACCGGTGGTCGCGCATCCTGACAAAGGAATGAGATCACTCCACGCATGCGCGATGTTTTCGGCTGTGGCAATCGAAGAGGCGACAAGGTTCTTAGGTGGTACGTATCACAGATTTTTAAGTTTAGTCAGCAAAAATGAAGATTCTACCAGAGAACTTGTTGTCGCAGGAGAATTGAAGTTCTACGTGCAGAATCCGATGAAACTGTGTTACTTTTGGGATGCTTCCCTGCAAGGCAGCACATTCTGAACTAACCACTTTGTGCACAATTATACATTAATTTATGCAAACTTTACGTCACTACTGTCCTCCCTCTTCACCACGTGTCTCTACAGCACTGTCTTTTGCGGCTGGCCCCGACCCAGAATCAGGGAGGCGGGTGGGAAATTAAACTAACACAGTTTCATCGGATTCTACTCGTAGAACTTCCGCTTCTCCTGCGAGAACAAGTTCTCTGGTAGAATCTTCATTTCTACTTCGCAGAAACCTCCTCATTGTTACTTTTAGGACAGATTAAGCAGACGAACGTTCGTTACGAAGTAGTGAAACTGTGTTGTTGTGGAGCCTGAATATGATAGTCGCCTGAGCCATTACACCTCCAGGACTGCTGACTATTTGCCGAAGTATTTGTTATTTTGTATGCGTTTGAGTTGAGTTAGAGTAGTTTCCGTTTAGAACTCATTGAATGCCGAGATTGTCTCAGCCAAGTCTGTGGGTGCATACAGAACTCATGTTGTTTTTCAGCTTTTTTGGCTCGTCCTGAGTTTGCGTTTTGAGTTACCTGCTCAGAGCGTGTGTTGTTGCTTTACGGCATCCCTTCGGATGTTAATGATTGTAAATTTTATCTTGTTGGGGGGTTCTTGTAGCTTTTGGGGTTGGTTGTTAGCGGTATCTTACAATGACCCTTTCCAAACCTTCTGCTTTTCTTGCAGAAACTTATTATTATTATTATTATTATTAAAGAGGAGTGTGGGGGGGGGGGGTACAGAGAGTGCTTTCATCACTAGACCAGCCTCACACTGTGCACCGGTAAACTAATGCTGGTTTGTGTGCGATTATTTCTGAAAAAAAAAAATCAAGCAGAAAATGAAGTAGAACGAATGCACGATGCGTAGAACGAATGCACGATGTTGATAAAACGTCAACATCCCGATGCATTAATCCTAAATCGAACAACGCATGTGCTCCCTTAACCCTCTTCTGCACAAATCAACCTAATTCAGATAGCTTTTTCAAGTCCCATATTTATGTTATTTGTAACACTCGTGGGATTCAAACCGGCATTCTCTTGGTCTGGAGACGACGATGCTAACCAATGGAGTGTACTTGCACACTTTGCTCAAGGGCCACAGGGCCTTTCACAAAGCTCGCACTGTGTCTGGACTATGGTTTTTTTTTCACTGAGAAGAGGTACGGTACTCTTGTGAATAATAACAGCTAAAAAAATCACCTTAATCACGCTTAATTTCACAATCAAACGAATAACAATATCTTTCCGCAAATTTTCGATAGTCAGCAGTCCTGGAGGTGTAATGGCTCAGGCGACTATCATCTTCCGGCTCCACAACAACACAGTTCACTACTTCGTAACGACCGTTCGTCTGCTTCGAATATTGGGCACGGCCTCCGATATTTGTTGGGTACGTTCCGAATCTGGAGCGCGGTTGCCATTATTCGTTGGGTTTGTCGCCCATTTCTCACGCAGCCAGGGATTGAGTTCTCCACGCATCAGAAACTGAATTCCAGGGTTTGATGGTCCCTGGATATTCATCAGCACAGCCTTCTCTTGGTTGTGGTGTTGAATAGCCAGGGATTCAAGACTTCTCATATGTATATCACTTCTCGAAATTGAGACCAGGAGCGTTCTTATTCCTTCCCCATCTATATTGTGCCGAATTTCCATGTGGTGGACTGCAATGCTGTTCGTTCTAACTTTGTTCCTAGCATCGGCCATGTGCTGTTTGACACGGGTCCTAATTCTTTTCCTTGTATCACCTACGTAGGCTGCACTACAGTCACACCCTGGAATTCAGTTCAGAATTAACGTGATTTTTCAACTTTAAAAATGAATTTTCACAGTAGACCATGTGACATTTTCAAAATAATAACAGCATTAATCAATCGGCTTTATCTGAACCATTATTACACAAGGCTATCAGCTTATGGGAACAGTCCGTAATTGAACATGGCACAAAACTATTGCATGAAAAAAAATATTATGCAGTGCAAAACTAATACACAAATGAATTATGGTATACTCACTGCGTCCTTGTCCAGGAATTCACAAACATTCTGGCTTTTCCTCAGATCAGACATTGTTTGTTTTTCAAGCATTTTATTTCTCATTTTAATCCTATAGTCCTCCTCTGTTTCTTCAAGCAATCTCGCACGCTTATTTCTTAATTCCTGGTAATAAGCTAGTTTTTCATCTTGTTGGCGTTTTACCACCGTATCTCGCCCCAATCCACCTCGGTCATTCTTGAGGGCAATGGGAATAGGCTCAGTTAATCCAGTTTCTAAATAAGTGAAATGCAGTAGTTTTATTTCAAGCAAAGTGACAAAAATGTTCTTAAAATTTCAATATAACCTTGAAAACCTTGAAAGTGCTTGAATTTGAAGTTGAGGTTTGCAAGGCCTTGAAAGTTTGGAATTTTGTGTAAATTTCGTTTTCTCTTTGAAAGTGCTTGAATCCACTAACAGAACTTATTATTTTCTTGGAATACTGGCATAATAATAATAGAAAAATCCAGATTCTGATAATTTTCTTACGCAATCAGTCTATTAACCGTTCACGTTCTGATTGTAGCTAGTATTCTAGCACTTTTGTTGGTTAATTATGCCAATCTACTTAGAGCAGCTTGTAGCTATCCGATTCGCCATATTATCTAGTGCACAAGCGTGAATTGAGAGTTCTCGCGCACGGGCTCCTTACTTACTGGTATAGTGCAGACATGGCTGGTGAAAGACAAGCGAACCGATGCAGCTTGTGGTTATACTCGTATGCTACCTCTTGCGCCTCCATCTCGTTTTGGCGGCATTTTTTTTTTACTATCATGGGCATGGCCGCACATGTTTTATTCTGAATCTCGAGTTAGTTAGAGTATATATAGTACTGTTTATTAATTTGCAATGGGAAAGCTCAAGTTTCAAGGAGCGTGACTTGAAAAATCTAAGTATGTCGAATGGTTGTTACCTTGTTACCCAGCCCCAATAAAGTACGTTCAGCTAGTTGCAAGCTTTTAGTAATTAGTAAAAAAAAATAAAAAAGTCGAAAGTGTAGGGGAATGTGCGTTATGCAGCCATACAAAGTCGGATCTTCATCAGATGGTAAGGCCATGCAAAGTTAATTGTTTGGTTTACATACACCAGGTGAATAATTTTTACCAGAGTCTTGGTCCACCTGCTAAATATCATATTTTTGCCAAATTTTGACCGATTTTGACATTTCAATATGCAATGGCACGTAATAAGCTCTTCAGTGGTGCAAATTTCAAACTTCTACCTCAAACCACTACAAAGTTATTTGGCAAAAACTATAAAAAAAAAAAACCTTGAATACCACTGTAGATGACAAATATCTCATTAGCCATACAAGATATTTTTTTAGGTTGACTACAGACTCTTTCAATTTTAAGCTGGGTGCATGTCATAGAAATGTTGTCAGTCAAATAAAATTAAAAAACAAATTGAAACGGCTGGTTGTCTACTGCTTCAATTTTCAATCTCGCCCGTAAACCAAACAATTTTTTTTTTTTTGCATGGCCTAACGTCAAATAGATCGTCGTCGCAGCTTTTGATAAACTTTTTCCATCCAAAAGAAACTGCAAGTCTTAGTGGTGATGATGCAGCAGCGCAAATTGGTGACGTTGCTCACGGCTGGCAATTTGCAACGATCACTCGATTTCAATGCCAAATTAAGTGCATGATGAGCAAATTATCCCGTTTTTGAAATCTGTGCGTTTATCCTTCATGATGACAGCTTGCTTTGCTGCTTACAGGGAGCGTCTGCCGTTACTTCTGACGACATTTGAAAAGAATTTTACTTTTCGTACTTTCTCCCTACTTTCTTCCGCATGTCACTAAAAAATCTTTCGTAACATTCACGTAGGTTTGACCGAAATGTAAGAAATCCGTCGGAAAGTGAAAATTCAGGTTACTAAAGGCACACTAAAATGAGGCTTGATAACAAGAAGAAAGATGTGTCTGGAAAAGTTATGGAAATATATTTGTTGATAATGTGTGTGAATCATGCTTGTTTCAGTAGTCTCAAGAATTACATTATTGCAAGCGGCTTATTGTTATAAACATGGTTTGCATATCATTGAGGGAATACAATTCAAAGACTTCCAAGGACTTTTTAAGGCCCACCTTCATACCAAATTCAAGCACTTTTTAAATTTTGCTCAAAAAAGTGCAATCAGCAAGATTTAATCGTTCATTTGCAACTGCTGTAACCTTTTTGTTTTATGGGCCTATTATTATTATTATTACAAACAAATACGCAGCGAAAGCTAGAAACTTGTTGGTGGAAAACAAAACAAAGCTTAAACACAGTGTTATCAAGGAGGCTCTTGAAGGTGTCCAGTGTGTTACAGTTTGTAAAAATGCTTGCAGCAAGTCCATTCCAATCACGGACTTCCAAATGCACAGAGCGATTTCTGGCAATGAAGGGATGTCCTCTGGTCCTACATCACTGAAAATGCTTCCCTTCTTTGCCTCTGGAAAATACTAAATAGCTTAAAAAGTTAAAAGTTTCGATAAGGGCACCAACCCTCCATCAGTTAGCCAAAGTGGTTAAATTTAGCCTCTTGCAGCGTTCGGGGTAGCACAGTGTGCTGTACTTGACTTGGGTGACTCTTTTGGTCGCTCGCCATTGAACTTTTTCCAGTATTTCGATGGATGAAACCAGGACGCTGGCTCATGTTGACGTATTCCACGATGGGCCTGATAATACTTTTGCAGAGGAGGCAAAAGGAATCAGCATCTATTTAGGAAGGCTCCGCCCAGCCAATCCGATGACCTTAAAGGCCGTAGCATACTGTTTTGAGCCACTGATGTCCTCAGTCACTCAGATGCCGAGGTCCTGCTCTTCAGCCACATTTCCCAACAGTTTTTCATGATGTATTACTGGTGCCTCGGGTTGTTGTGACCAACATATAAAACAAAGCACTTCGCAACGTTCCTTCTATTTTTATCAGGACCATGTTAGCGCCCTCCCCCCTAAAAGTCGCAATTGGTGTAACCACTCAGTGGGCATTAACTCTATAGCACTAAATTACATCATGAAGCTTGTTCTGGTAATTAATCACGCGCAGCTTACTAATGCTAAGGTGATTGAATATTTTTGAGCTATTAAAAAAAAAGAGAGACAAAAGTCTCTTTTGAGAAAATAAACAACTCCCCATTAAAATTAAGATGCCACTTCAATTTACTGTATCTCCCAAAAATGACCTACCCTTCTTTCCAATGCCGGAACCTGGTTTGTAGCCCATTTTCTGCATTAAGGCAAAGCCTTTATTGCTGCTGGAAATTGCAGCGCTCAGGCCTTCTTCCAATTTTTCCTTTTCTAGCTGCTTTTTGGGCTTGATTCTAGACTTCTCATTTTTGTACATAGTTCTTATTTCGATTTCATGCTGACGTTTAGCCGATGTGTATTTAGGAATAAGGCTAGGGCGAATATCAGCACTGCAAAAGAAAAAAAAAACAATACATAAAAGAAACTTTTTAAATTCCTTAACAATTAAAAAAAAAACCTACTACTCTAGCTTTCGTAATCTCTCCATGTTCCGTGCTACTCATAGTGCCATTTTCAATGCAACTTGCAAGAAGTGCATGAAACGCATCTATGAATCTTATTTACACCATTCATACATTCGACATGTGTTCTGTAGTATGCATAGTGCCATTTCAATGCAACCAGCAGGAGGTACATGAAAAGTACCTACGTGAATATATTTACACCACACAATCAATATTTTGCCCATTATATTCTTTTAGCACGCAAGTGTAGTGCGCCAAGGATAAGGTCTCTTCTCTTGTGATTGCAACTTGTTTTAGACTTATTTGTGGTTGGTTTTGATTGATTCATTAATATACTTCAGTGCTCGGATTCGTGTTCCGGATTTCATAACTCGATTGCGTCGTGAGCCCATTGCTAAGTGAGAAAAGCTGCGCGTGTGGGGCTTGTGACGCGCATCATCACCTAAGAACCACAAACGTAACACACAATTTTTAATTTACTTTTGTTTGATTTAGTGGCGTCAAGAATTTGTTTAAGCACGAAATTATTAAATAAGTATACACAAGTTGCCGTAAGTAAATATTAATTGAGTGGAAAAGAGCACATGCAGTACAAGTAAACCCCTAGTGGGGTTCAAACAGCACAGTGTAGTACAAACCTTTTCTACAAATTCTTCGAGTGTGGTTGAAATATTTCTACTTCAACCAATCAAGTTTAGAGAGAACTTATCAATATACACGTTGTAAATTGGTGCAAACTTGTTGCTATGTACGGCACTTGACCTACTTCAATGCTAAAATTATAGGCCCTAATGCATTTTAACAGTTCTAAACTTCCAATAAACTCTTTTTTTTTTTCACAGACATGCAGACAAAGCAAGCATCAGAGCTTCTGTAATTTTTATATTGCTGAAAAAATAAAAGAAGCTCTGATGGTTGCTTTGTCTACATGCTTTGAAAAAAAGAGTTTTTTTGGAAGAATGTGTATCCAGAATATGTATTGAACTCAATTTTCGGTTGCATTAACACTTCACATATCTATTCAATGTCTTATTTGAGTATCTAACTTTGTAAATCAATACAATCAGTTAAGAGGTTCCAGGTTTCAACAAGACCCAGTTCACTGCAGGAGTACACAAAGTTCTTATAAAATTTCTCAATAAGAATTCACGCAGATGTTCCCAATTGCCATGGACTTTTACTATGTTAACTAGCCATAGGTATATGGAGAATTTTCCGTTACCTGGTAACTCTTTAGGTTGGTTATTGGGACACCATGGAACATTTTTCATACACCCCATATTTCAAAGAATTTCCATGGGTCACTAAAATTTTCCATGAACCTCATACTGGCATTTTCTGCACCCCTGGTTCTCCGTTTTGTATTACGCTATTAAA
>JAHWFP010032448.1:19670-29731 GCA_023313725.1 Lithobius niger
ATTTGTTTGCATTCAGTTCCTGGATGCTCCTTATACTGGAAGAATCAAAACTCTTGAGATGCGCCCAGCTCCGACACCCAACTGTGCATGCGCGGGTCCAGTACGCGAAGGCCCTCCATAAATGGTTTACGGCGATAGCCAGCCATCTACTTTTCCTTCCGATGTGTCGTCCATGATGGTGACTCCATAGGGGAGGTTGGGTGGGTATTTACAGGTAGTGTATATTTTCCTTAGGCAATACAAACCAATTTTGACCTACCCCCCAGGTAAAATTGGGCTTTCTACTTGCCGGTCAGAAAATATCCACTACCTGTAAATTTGTTTGCATTTACAGTTGAACTCGTCAATATAGGTAGCGAGCCACACCATGGCAAGGCCCCCAAGGGTGTGAGCTGGGTCCCCAGTGGCAGAGTTGTGGTGGATTGGTTGCAGGCGCAACCTTCTTTGATCACGACCAACTTCAGTGCGCGAGGCAATTGGAGTGGGGAAGGGAACTTTCCATTACCAAAGCGAGTTGGTGAGGACGTTCGGCGATCTTCCCGATTCCAGCGTTGACTGTTTTAAGAGGGGGGGGGGAGAGATTGGTCTAAAATAAGATGGGGATGCTTGCTTTGGTGCTAGGTCCTTGATTGGGTTCCATCATGGAGGACTGAACAAGTGGTAGGATAGATTTCTTGAAGTCGGGGATAAGTCAGAGATTCTTGAGGGTGAGACTTGGAATTAAGATGGATGACTACACAAGTGGTGTTGACTGCATGTTGAGTTGGTAAGAAGGGTCTTGGATTGAGTCCATGGTCTTCCGGGTGACAGGTTAGTCCACGAGGTATGATAGTAGGTTTAGCCGTAGGAGCAGAATTGCGGTTCAGAGTGAAGGAAGAAGTCAATGAGCAAGCAATGAAGTCCAGTTCCCGAAGGTTAAGCGGGAGGTGAAGGATTTTCAGAAAGTGTACGTAGTAGTTCGAATTTTCCGGATGAAGGTTTTCCGAAAGGTTGTTGGGTGTGAAGGCGGAGAGATTTGAGGAGCAGATCATGTCCGCGTTGGTTAGTTCGTTTTGAGAACAGTGGCGAGTGTCGAGAAGAGTGCCATGTGTTGTATTGCCAAGTCTGGCCCTCAGAAGGGTGTGAGGCGGCAAGAGTTCATGCCGAATAAGAGTTGAGTTTGGTTCAGATGCTCAGGATTGGGTTCGAATGTTCAGGGAGCAGAGTTTGCGAAGCAGCAATGAATGCTGAGTGAAGTGTTTGATGGGCGTGAAAGAGTTGCGGGATGTGCGTGTTACAGGTGCAAGAGGGTGAGATAAGAGGAATGTGGCTTCACATTCGGGCAGATCTTCAAGGTGGTGTGGCTTTTTGTTCACTGGTGTAGTTCCAGCAGTCACTTCCAGGCGAAGGTGGAGGTGTGACTGAATATGGAGGGTGCAGTGTAGCAAAGTCGCCATGACGAGCGGGATTTAAGTCGTTCACCAGAGCCAAGGTGGCTGGAGTGGGCGGGATAATTGATGGTAGAAGTAGATTGTGGGTTGTCCGTTGGAAAGCTTCTTCATGGGTAAAGCTTTTTCCATGGGCAGGAACAGCACTTAATGATTAGAAAAGTGTTGATGAGAACCGAACGAGACCGAGTCAACTGATGGGGAGTTCGTTGACGGTTGCTGGAGGCAATGTTCATGAAAGGTTAGGTGGGAGTCCCAGTTAGACTCGGTGGAAGGCGTAGGGCCCGACAGTCATCAAGAGTCAAGGTGAGGGGCCATAGGTTGCGATGAGCAAGGTGTTGCGGCATAGTCGAGAAGATTGATGAGAGGTCGTCGGCTGTGGTGCAGAGGGTTTTTTTTTGGTTGAAAGTTAGTGACGGATTACAGCTGAAAGGGTGTGGACCGAGAGCTGTGTAATTCGGATGAGTGGCAGATGCGTCTGCATTGTTCATTGTTCATGGAGTCGAGGGATGGAACTAGGGATGGGACGATTGCACAAGATTTATGATGCTCATGACACAATAATCCTGTGAAACGAGTAGTGGTGTAAGGTAGAGTGACCAAATTCACTGGCCTGCATGGATTGCCTCAAGAACCTTAGTGGTTGAAGGGCAAGGAGGGTGACATTGGAGTGTCGCTGCACTTCCGTCAGACGTTGTGGACCAGAAGGGCGTTTTGAGAGGTCTTCTTCTCAGTGTCGAATGCATGAGGAGGTTGGGTGAGACATCTGGCAGTTCGAGGGAACCCAGTTGAGGAGGATGGGTTGGTTTCCTAAGTATGAGTCCTTGTCGGTTTAATCTTGTGAGAAGGTGTCAGAAAGAGTGAAACGATAAATTCCGTTGTTCGATCGGGGTTGCTTCAAGAACCCAGGTGATGAAGGGCAAGAGAGAGAAGCGGAAGAAACGGTTCATTTCCGAGAGTCGGAGGAGCTGAGGGCTGCGTTGTGGAAGGATGCGTTGTATTGAGGTCTTCTTTTCCAGTGAAAGGTGCAAGAGGAGGTTGGATAACACTTTTGGCTAAGAAGTCCAGATGATGTTGTCTTCGTGTTGAATGTCTGAAGTGTTGTGTTGAGTTCCTGACAGAGCTTGAAAATGTCTGAAGTGATGAGGTATAAGGGGCGAGAGTGGGTTCCACCTTCTCTATGGATATAAGCCACATCCGTGGTGTTAACGGTTTGTACTCGGACTATTTTGTTTGCTACCAGGTGCCGAAAATGATCGAGGGCATTGAAGATTGCTTTCATTTCAAGAATGTGGATGTGGTCGGTTGTGCCGGGAGGCCAGACTCCAGATATTTCGTGCTTTTGGAGGCATGCTCCCATCCCGTCTGGGATGCATCTGTCAGGAGGAGAAGGTCTGGAGGTGGTTCGTGTAGAGGGATCGATTTCCCAGGTTGGTTTCGTCCATCCACCAATGCAAGCACGCTAATCACCAAGCTGTCGATGCGCCATTAAGCCTCAATGCAGGCAGTCTCATAGAAAACTCGTGCTGGATGGCTTGGTGGCTTTGGATGTTGGGTGGTGAGAACCCCAGGTGTCGATCTGAAAGTGGTGGAAGGGACGAGTCATCCATCTGCCGTTGGGTAAGAGGTTGGCCATAAATTCCAGTTTCCCTACGAGTGATTTTAGAGACGTGAGCAAGTGCTTGGGAGCCTAGGAGAAGGATCGGCCGTGAGCTACCAGATCGGTTTTCCGTTCTAACGATGGAGTCACAGTTCCCTTTAGAAGGTTGAATTCCAGTCCGAAGAAGGTGAAGAGTTGGGAGGGAACGAGTCTCGATTTTTTCCAGTTTATGCCGAACCCCAGGCTGTACAGAAGGTCCATGGCGAACTTCTTGTTGTGAAGTAGTTTGGTAAGGGTTCATGTTGTTGAGGAGCCAGTAGTCGAGGAAAGCATTTGCGGTGATCTGATGGCGATGAAGGTGACTGAGGACAGGTTTCAAAATCAGCGTGAAAATTCGGAGTGCAGCGTTTAGTCCGAATGGAAGGCTTTGGAATTCGTAGACTTTGTTTTGGTACATGATACGGAAGTAGTGAAGAGATGCCGGGTGTAATGGTACATGGAGATAGGCATCTACTAAATCGATGGAAATTGTCCAGTCTTCGGGTTTTAGCGAAAGTCGAATGGATTCCAGGGTCTCCATTTTGAAGTGAGTGTTGTGCATGAATTGGTTAAGTGGTTTGAGATTAAAAATCATTCTCTCCCCGCCAGACTTCTTTGGTCTGAGGAAGACGGAGCTGTAGAAGCCAGGTTTGGAATGGTCGGGGCAGAGGCGGATGGCATTTTTGTTGAAGAGTTCGATTACTCCCGAGGTTAGTGCAGAGGAAGGTATGGTTGCGAATTCCCACGGAGGCAACATTAGGAGATGGGGTTTCATTATGAAGGAGGGCTGAAAGCCAAGGGAGATTATGGAAAGAATTGACTTGTCGGATGTTATTAGTTTTCAAGCCGGATGAAAGTATTGGAGACGTCCGCCGACCGGCCTGCAGTGTGTGAAGTCATTGGCAGCGACGAGATTTGTTTTTGGAAGATGTGGTGGAATATCTGCTATGGTTGTACGGTGTGGAGCTGTGGCAGTTCCTGTTGTTGTTATGGCTGCTTCCTCGAAAGGGTTGAGTGTTTCCTCGAAAGGGGTGAGAGTTCCCGTGAGAAGGGTTGGACTGAGGTTTGCCAGGTAGGTGAGGAGTCGGAGTCGCCGAAGTAGTGTTGGGTTAAGGTTTCCGAAAGGGTGGATTGGAACTCTGCTTTGGAGTAGGTTGTGGTTTGTGAGAGACGTCCAAGTGGGGCGCCAAGGTGGGGACGAGACCCCTGAACAGAGTGTCAGATTCATGAAGGGGAGGTTGCATAGGATGCGCTTGGTTGAAGCGTTTAAGTTCGATGTCGTTCCAAGAGCAATGTCCCGAAGCAGAAGGCTTGAATTAAAAAATGCTCTTGTAAACCAGTTGAAGGCATGGCGAAAGAGATCTTTTTGAATAAAAGATTGATGTTTTGTTGGGTTGATTCCAGGGCTAATCTTTCGCAAGTGCATTGACGGCTGTGCCAAGAACGTCAGCCTGGGATGAGGCGTGTAGGCCTAGGTGTAAGATCCTGTCATTTTCTTTAAGGAACCCGAAGTGTTGAAGAGTAGGTCATCTTTCATGTTCATCAGTAAAAACAAGAAAGTGTTTTTTAGAAGTTGCAGAGTAGTGGCATTCACATGTGCTTTGATGTATGTGTTTGTTTCAGCTTGCAGTTTACAGATATGTTGAAATAAATAAAGTTTGACATGGTTAGAGTGTTACAAATTAAATATGTCCTTCAATTTTTGACACAAGATTTGCGAGGTGTAAGTTACAGGGCTTCTCGTGGGTGTTGGAGTATGTCGCAAATCTTGTTTGCTTGCGTGTTTGCTGGGGCCAATGGCCAATCTTACATAGGTGGGCAATATCTACACCTTGTGATTTAATTTCCGGTTCCTGCCTCTAGAAACTTCCATTACCCATAATACCCTTGCTATTTCGCGGTTGTCAGGGGTTACCGAAAGGTAATTAAGCAAAAAGGCCAGCATAGAAAAATCGAAAAGCCTTCGGGCCAACCAATTGGTTGGTCCTCCTTCGACCCCTGCTAGGTCTCCTAGTTAGGGGGCAGTTTGGCTGTTAGGCCTTTAGTAGGTCCAATTTTGGTTAGGCTCTTTTCCCCAACCTAAACCAAGCCTCTTAACCCTAACTTAACCCAAAAGTTCCCCAGTTTGGTTCAGTCTAATAGCTTGCTCTCCCACTTTGTTATTTTTCGTCACGGCAGTCGGAACATCAGCTCGTTTGGGGATGAACAAAGCTGTGCCGAAATCCATTTCTGCTTCAGTGGCGAGGAATTCAGACTGGTGGTAGGTTTCGAATTGTCTCGGGTTTGCTGTGCCATTGCCGGATGAGTGGAAGAAGAACCAAGATTCTTGACCGGGACAAGGTAGAGGAGGAACTTTGTCAAGTTCGAGGGGTTCGCCTCTCCCCAAAAGGGAGCCTCCGGTGCGGAGCAGAGTTGTAAGGAAGGAGGGTTGTAGATTGGCCGATTTTTGCTCTTTCTCTGTTGTTTCTGTCACGAAGACCAAAGCCAAATCCAGTTGACAGGCCTCTGTTTTTGTTCTAAGAAATGGTGGGCCAAGGTTTGTAGGGGTAGTCATCTGGGACAATAGCTTCGACGGCTTTCAGAAGATCAAAGATCGGGATTGCAGTCGAGTCGACGTCGGCTTGCAATGAATATGGGTCAAGAAGCTGCCGCTCGAAGTTTACTTGGGGTAAAGTGCGCTGGCGTGCTCCAAGGGTGGATGCCGAGTCTAAGCTGTCATCAGGGTGGATAATGGCGCTGAGAACGTGTTGTAGGTCCAACGATGAGGCAGCTGAGCAACGTGTTTTTGCTGACGGTGATGTTTTTGGGACTTGTTTTCTCTTCCGGGAATCATTGTCGGACGATGCTGCCCATTCATGGACGTAGGACGTGTCATGTGCAGAGGGTGGCGGGGCAGTGTTAGCCAGCTTGTTCTTGTACAAGAAATCTTTAACAGCCTGATCCATGAGACGGTAAACCATCGGGTTGACGATTCCGTTGATGGGATGCAGTGGACGAAAGATCCATCGGGCGTCAGTCGGGTTCGTGTTGAGCGCTGGAGACGAGCGGATTGACGAAACATGGGACGAAAGTCGGCGCTGACCGCAAGGGATCGGTGATGCCATGGAACGGTGGGGGGCGCGGTCGATGGGTGAGCTGGTCGAGGGTTAACTGTTTCCTCGAGAAGGGTGAGAGTTCCCGTCAGAAGGGTTGGACTGAGGTTTAGTGGGTTGATGAGTCGTTGGAGTCGCTGAAATGGTGTTGGGTTGAGGTTTCCGAAAGGGTAGACTGGAACTCCGCTTTGGAGTAGGTTTTCGTTTGCGAGAGATGTCCAAGTGGGGCGCCAAGGTGGGATGAGACCCCTGAACAGAGTGTCAGATTCATGAAGGGTTAGGTTGCGTAGGATGCGCTTGGTCGAAGCGTTTAAGTTCGACGTCATTCCAAGAGCAATGTCCCGAAGCAGAAGGCTTGAATTAAAAAGTGCTCTGGTAAACCAGTTGAAGGCACGAATGGTGGCGTAAGACATATTTTTCAATAAATGATTGATGATTTGTTGGCTTGATTCCAGGGCTAATCTTTCGCAAAGAGCGTTGATGGCTGTGCCAAGAACGTCAGCCTGGAATGTGGTACGTAAGCCTAGGAGTTAAGATCCAGTCGTTTTCTTTAAGGATGGCAGTATGAACGTCAGCTCGTTTGGGGATGAACAAAGCTGTGCCGAAATCCATTTTTGCTTCAGTAGCGAGGAATTCAGACTGGTGATATGTTTCAAATTATCTCGGGTTTGCTGCGCCATCGCCAGATGAGTGGAAGAACTAAGATTCTCGGCCGGGACGAGGGGGAGGAAGATCTTTGTCAAGTTCGAGGGGTTCGCCTCTGGTGCGAAGCAGAGTTTTAAGGAGGGTTGTAGATTGCCGATTCTTGCTCTTTCTCTGTTGTTTCTGTCACGAAGACCAAAGCCAAATCCCGTTGACAGGCCTCTGTTTTTGTTCGAAGGAATGGTGGGCCCAGGTTTGTAGAGGTAGTCATCTGGGACAATAGCTTCAACGGCTTTCAGAAGATCGAAGATCAGGATTGCTGTCGAGTCGACGTCGGCTTGTAATGAATCTTCATGTGGGTCAAGAGGCTGCCGCTTGAAATTTACTTGGGGTAAAGTGGGCTGGTATACTCCAAGGGTAAATGCCGAGTCTACGCCGTCATCAGGGTGGATAATGGCACTGAGAAGGTATTGTAAGTCAAACGATGAGGCAGCTGAGCGACGTGTCTTTACTGGCGGTGATGTCTTTGGGGCTTGTTTTCTCTTTCGGGAATCATTGTCGGACGATGCTACCCATTCATGTGCGTACTGCGTAGGAAGTGGCATGTGCAGAGGGTGGCGGGGCAGGGTTGGCCGGCTTGTTCTTGTACGAGAAATCTTTGATAGCACGATCCATGAGATGGTTAATTTCCTGAAACGATAACCATCGGGTTGACGATTCCGTTGATGGGATACAGAGGACGAAAGATCCATCGGGCGGCAGTCGGGTTCCGTGTTAATGTTAAGTGCTGGAGACGATGAGATTTACGAAACATGGGACGAAAGTCGGCGTTGACCTCAACGGATTGGTGATGCCATGGAATCGCGAGAGGCCAAGGTCGACGGGTGAGCATGAGAGGGCAGAACTACGATGCTTGGGTCTTCAGGCAGAGGACTTCCGGGCGGAGTTGTGGATCAACGAGCTGAAGAGTCCATCTTGGGCAACAGGCTTTCGACGAAAGATTTTTCAGGGTGAAAGGCTTTCAACGAAAGATGTTCAGGGCGAGAGACTTTTGACGAAAGATTTTCAGGGCGAGCGTCTATCGACGAGAAATCTTCTGGCGAGAGACTTTCGACAAAAGATCTTCGAGGCAAGGGAACTTCGATCGGCGAGAGATCTAGGTGCGAAATTATGCAGGAGAGTCTTCAGAGCGACCGTCTTCGATGAGAGCTTGAGGAAAAGAGATTGCCACCACGCCGGAGCCGTCTGCTTTTATAGGAGGGCTGCGCTTCCTGGCCATATCTAGAGAGCAAAAAAACCTCAAGACATAAAAGAGCACCCACGAACTGAATGCAATTAAATTTACTAATATTTGTGCCGACGACTAGAAACTATGTAATAGTTATTGGTTAGAAGCGAGCGGTTCATTCATATCGAGATATTTTCACAAAACACAAACTTTTGCATACTCGAGTCGGGACAATGATCGCAGCCGTTGGTTAAAAACCGATAACCGTGAGATTCTAGCCAATAACTGTTTTATGCCACGGTTGGGACGTCTAGCTAACTCTTTATTTTATTAAAACGTGTTTGTATTTTGTGAAAATATCTCGATATGAATGAAGGTCATTCCACTCTAGTTTATGGAGGGTGGAGTGGATGGTACACCGTCGAGTCCTTTGCGTCGTTTCGACCTATTTCACGCTAGCCAGCTCGCTTGTATTTTCGAAGCTTTTCGGAGTGATAGAACTTCGATAAGCGTCCGCTGGGATAGAATGACATTCTGGGAAGGTATGTAATTAATTTTGAGCGTTTGTAGTTTGAGAATTGTTTAAAAAATACGATAATAGGGTATCGGTATGAATGAAGGTCATTACATTTTAGTTTGAGGAGGGAGGGGGAGGGGGAGTAACGCAGAGGGAATAGCTTATAGGCCAGACATATAAGAGTTTGCAAGGATTGGATTTCATTCCTTGTAAGTAATTCGTTTTGTACGTTTTTATTGCGTTACAGTTTTTTTTGCAAGCTGTATTTGGTTGGTGGTGTGTGCGTTCCCAGTCGCGTGATCCGGTAGTGTCAAAAGTGTGGGTTATTGCCAAAAGTGTGGGGTACCTTGATAACCCACACTTTTTGCGATGACGCACATTTCTGGTGTTGGTTAACGGGATTTAACCAACGGAAATTTAGCATGGCGTTGAGTTAGCGTAACGTCACAGCCGTGGTATAAGTTTTGATATTTGTATGATAAACCTATTTGTGGTTTTTAATTTGCATTGTGTGAATTGTGGTGTGCAGTTTGTGAATTTGTAGTTCTTGTTTTAGTCCTTTTTTTTTTTAGTTTTTTTCTAATGTGTTTAGGAAATTGTGGGTGCAATTTTCTTTAGTCTAGAGGTCATGGCCCATCTGAGTCTTCCATACTAAACTTAACTTGTGTGACATCCGAGGAACACACTTCTGCAAACCAAGGGTACCCCCATGGGGTATTCGTGTTCCCCTGTGCTTGCTGAAATGGTGTTACAATTCCTGGACGAGCACATTACCAGTTACAGATTTCCCTATATGCCTGCGTGGAAGAGGTTCGTGGACGATGTAATGGCCAACCCAACGGAAAAGAAGATCCCCTTCGTCCTCGCTGCCCTTAATGATTGGAATCCACACATCCAGTTCACGCAAGAAGAAGTAGTGGGAGGTAGCATTGCGTTCCTAGACATCAGGCTAACCAGGAAGACACCATCCATTTCATATGAACCCTTCAGGAAGGAATCCCACTCAGGTAGAGCAATCCCTTATGACTCTTGCCATCCGAAGCACCAACTGCGAGCTACCCTCTTCAACGAGTTAAATAGGATTGTTGACCACTTTTCCACCCATGCAGTCGCCCGTAACTACTTGCAGCGAGCAAAGACTCAGTATTTGTTGCTTAAGTATCCGGCCAGTCTGATAAACTCAACCTCCAGAAAAGCATTGTACAGGAAGAATGGCCGTCTGGAAAATAGGGCCTTGCCTGTGGTTAGTCCGGAAACAGACACTCATAAGCCCTGTGCTGTAATGACTTTTCTTCCAGGCAGGACTGATAGAGTTTATCGTGAGCTTAAGAACACAGAACTGAGTGTTTTCTAAGAAATCTTCCAAACCTCATGAGTCTTTTGAGAAAGAAGAAGGGCAAAGAAACCCCACCTCCACAGCCCCGCCACGTGTCAACCACTGTCAGCAGACCTGTCTCCCCCCCCCCATCCCTACTCCACTAGGAGCAAGGTTAGGCAACAGCTCCCCTCTCCCTCA
>JAHWFP010032450.1:0-20264 GCA_023313725.1 Lithobius niger
TTTTTTTGTTGAAATCAAGTGCCATGTAGAACTAAATAACGGTGGACGGTGCTAGATGAAGCAACCTGTCATTCGGTAAATAGGTACCTTTAAGCAAGAATTTATAGGGTTTGGGAGAAGAATTTGTAACTCTAAAAAGTCCCCATTAGATTCGTCCCCATTAGTTCAGTCCGAGTTTTCAGAGGGCGCCACGTGTTCCATCTGGTAATTTTTGCTCATTTTTCAGCCCGAATCTAAAAGTAAACCAAATTACAACTAAGCTAAGTTAAATAATAATTAAATATAAGCTAGTTTCGTTTAGTTTAGTTTAATTTTAGGCTTAAAAACTGAGTAGAAATTCCCACATAAAACACATGGCGCCCTCTATAAACTAAGACTGAACTAATGTGAATGTATCCAAAACCTTTCAGCATGGGTCTCAGTCACAAATTCTCTTCCCCCAACCCTATAAATTCTTGCTTTAAGTGATCATCGTCTTGAATCTATCCATCCTCTCTTCACTCTGACATTTCCTCCCCATCAAATCCATCTAGCTCTACTCCTTCTCTTTCTCATCCAATAATACTGCCCCCTTTTTCACCATCCTTTCCTCTATTTCTGTTTACCGGCTGCGCCCTCATTCTCCACTGCTAGTATTTAGATGAGCTAGATGTGACACCAAAGCTCATTATCTCAATCATCCCATCTCATCTCTATTCCTCCTCATGGCCTTGCTGGTTTCTCCTCCTCTATGCCCTGTTCTCCTCCTGCACAATCTCAACTTTCTTCTCCTGTATATGTCTTTTACCTGTCCCTCTTCCCCTGCTCCTCGTTTCCTCTTTTCATTTACACCATATTTTCTTCTCTATCTTCTTCGGTCGCTATTCTCCTCTCTTGTGCCATCTCTCATTTCATCCTTAACTTGCTTTAATGCTTTAACTTGCTTAAATGGGATGTTTACGGATTTTTTGCACTCATAATGGAAGAAAACGTGGCGTCATAGGGACAGTTTTCTGAAAACATAATGTGGAACAAAGTATATACGGGGACCTGTCCTAGTACTTTCTATTATGTTCACAGCCGCCAGGTTTGCAGATGAAGTGCTGAGGCTTCTGGATGAGCGACACACTGTCCACACTGGCCACCTGATCATTCTTTTACACTTGGGCGTACAAACCATCCGACTAGAACCAGAGAATGCGTCCATTCAGTGGTTGGACGTGGTCAATCTTGCATCGCAAAATACCTTACAGGTGAGACTTTACCGAAAAGATTTGGCGTGTTGTTGACTGTTTTGTTCTGTTGCCAGCCTCATCTGTATAAGTGAATTATTAAAAGGACATTCCTCCCAACGCCATTTTTTTCGATCCTCCACATCAAGTACGGCCCCAAAGGCCTATTTCCTTACCGTTAGTCAATCCCTTGGAAAAAATCCGTTTTAAAAAGTGGCATCTAGGAAATTGTGTGTTGAATAATTGTTAACTTTATTTACTGCGTCCCGCAGTATATCATGCACTGCCCGCTTACAATAATCATGACGTTTCATCTCTGTGTTCTGAAACCGTACTAATAATTACCATGAGATCAAAAATCTTAACTCGTAATGCGTTACACATTAAAATTAATTATTCCAATAGATCGCCGAAGCAACATTATAAGACACTAGCCTAGAAAATTATAAATTGTGATGTTAAAATACGAGAATCATTCCGGTTTATGACGACATGATTAATGTGTTCGTGTTGGTTCGTCTATTAGGCACAATGCCAAATGAGACAGTAGCTTCGTTCTTCGCTGCGAAGTACGGAGCTACTATCTCAGATGACCTTTGTGTTCTATATGCGCGGAAGGCGATCAGCGCGAGCTGTTATAAGGCAGGCGGAAGGTTATAAGGCAGGCCGGGTGTCCCTTTAAGCTGCTCGGTATGAACGATTACACCGCTAACTGGGCACTCGGAAAAATCACATGCAACCAAAAAAAAAACTATGTCAGGAACAATACCCACAAGGGTGAAAGAACCCTTCAAGTTTCAGCCAATCAAAGTAGTGATATCAAAACAAAGATGGCTACCACCAAGTTGCTACATTAGTTGCCAAGCTAATCCGACCGACTATTCAGACGTTACATGAAAAACTTGACTATTGCTACGGATTGTAGCAATGGACCGGTTTTTCATTTAACCTTTGATTTAATACTTGTTGGGATTAGCTTAGAAGTTGTTCTTTGGCGGGCGTGGTGTCAGTGCTTTCTAAGGGGAGCCAATGTAGCCATTGTTGTTCTGATATCACCAACTTTGATTGGCTGAAACTTGGTGGGTTCTTTCACCTTTGTGGGTGTTAGTTTCTGATTATTATACTATTTATCATCATATTATTTTTACGAGTGTTTGTGTACATTTAGCTTTTTTTTAAATGCGAAATTGTTTTATTACTACTGAAACCGTGCTGCAATGGAACTGTTAATGGTAGTCCACTGGCCCCGGGCATCTTCTATCAGGTCGGCTTAGCGACCAATTTACAAGGTGATCAGCTTCAGAGAGTCTACATCCAAGCTCATCTGACCCTGGCGAATATCGTTCCATGTTTCTAACGAAGCGAACAATCTGCATAAAAGGCTATTCTTTTGTGCATAACGGTTACCTTGTTAACCCTGTACTTTTTGATTTGTTCTTTACTCAATGTCCCTCTCAGGGGAGTGGGCCTTCAGATCGTACACCAAAACACTAAACATCAATAATTGTATGCATCAAACTTACCCAATCTTTGCTCTGTGCATCTGGATTGGTATTACTATAATGTCACTAATGTGATTGTAAATATGCGGTACTTGCCCTAGTTCAAGTATTACGATTCCATGCCAACAACGTCATGGTCCAGTATTAATTTTCGACCAGTTAATCGAAATTACCCAGCATTTGTTAATCCCTATCCCGCAGGTCACCTTGTACTTAATCCTTCAGAGTTTGAGTTGGATTGTAGCCCAGTATCTCGTGCCAGGTGAGCTACTCGTATGAAATCAGGGAATACAAAAAGTCAAAAACCAATACTAATAAGATTCCCCCACGACTGTACCACATCATTTCTCCACCGAGCCTGGCTTCATTTTTGAGTTCTTAGATCATTTAATTGAAGGGAGGTTTGTGCCTGCGCCTATCGTCGTTGTGCTCTGATTAAGAGATGTTTTTTCTCGGGAAATGTTTCGACACTCGTTTGGGCTTTCAAGGTTTATGTTCGGCCCATTCTTGAGTATGCCACTCCGGTCTGGTCGCCGTACTTGGTTCGGGACATCGATCTGCTTGAGGGGGTCCAACGACGGTTCACGAAGGGCCTGCATGGTCTCCGCGATGTCAGCTATGAGAATCGACTTGCCAGGCTGGGCTTGGAGCTTCTCGAGCTTCGTCGTATTAAATTTGACCTGGTTTTGACTTATAAAATTCTTCACGGCCATATCTCGGTTGACCTCCCTTTTTTTGACGTCTCGCGTAGCGAGATCAATACTAAGGGCCATGCTTGGAAACTAAATGTCCAGCCCTCTCATTTGGACTGTCGACGGCACTTTTTTTCAGTTCGTGTTGTGCCAATTTGGAATGCCCTTAGGAGTGAAACGGTGGGTGCATCTTCGGTCACCAGTTTCCGAGCAAGGCTTTGTGAGGAACGACTAGATAGATTTTTGAAACGACCACTCCCACTTGCCCAAGCACCACCGGTCTGATGGTTCTTTTACTTTAAACAGGAGCAGTGTAAGTGGTTCATAGCCCTTCTGTTTTCCTCCCACTTGCAGTGGCAAACCATGTTATTATTATTATTATTATTATTATTATTAATTTTAAGGTTCCTCCTGCAACCCTAAATTGCCTTCGTTCGTGGTGTCTTAATTACTGCTGGGACAAAATCATTTCCTCCATTATCTTTTCGTCTACTCGTTCTCTTTCTGTTTTTCTTTTCTTTGTCTTTTCTATCCCTTCTTTCTAACGTATCCTTCCTGTCTCTTTTTTTCCTCCTACATTTCTCCTCTCCTTGGCCTCTGGAATAGAGCAGTGACATTTGCCGCCATATTGGCACCAGATTGGCACCAGTATGGGTTTTGGAGGGCATAACTACAAGGTGCACTCCATAAAAATGGAGGGAAAAACAACGGAAGAACGGATTTCTTAGGCTTGAAATAACGTTATTTTCTCCAACAACAAAAATCGTGCGTCTTAGGTCTAAGAAATCACTCTTCACAGCATCGGCTTCAGTATGACGCCCTCCTGTTCCTCTCTGCAGTGCCCCTTGCAGCTAACCCATTAAGGCTCCAGCATAGAGTTATATACAATAATACTACGTCGTGTCACTGCTCTATACTGAAAAGTCAAAAATATATACAGACAGTTCATAAGTTGGTGTGTAAATTTCTTGACACAAGTAGCCGAACGCACAGTTGATGTAAAACATGTAGCCTAATTTTTAGTAGTGGTGCATCTAGAGGGGGATGAGGGGGAGGGCAACCAAGACTCGAATTTAAGAGTAAATTTGGACAAATTTTAAACGTTTGAAAGACACTAAAATTGTTAAAATTGTTAAGTTTTTTCTTGTTTTACAGAGCTCAGACGAGCTTAAATTGCACCCCGTCATTCTACACTCCTTATTTGGATTTTTGAATCCCTATTTTTTCCCCCTCCTAACAAAATTCCTGCGTTAACCACTGATATTTAGATGCTATCCTACGATTCTTTTCCTCGAAGAAAGAAATGGAGCCTGTCGGAGTTCGGAATAACTGACTGTGCTAAGCGGTTGAGTGTAAGCTACTAACCCCGACACGTTTTCTCTCATGAAGTGGTGATTCTTTTTGAGAATGGCTAAAAGAAAAAAAAAACACACGGTATGTAAATGCTATATTTTTTGGGCGTCTTCTTCAGAAGAATTCACTTAAATCACATCATAGGTGTTTGCCAAGCTCACACTTTCACAAATTTAAAATGAGTGTTCTCAGACGTCCAAAGTTTTACTCTTTTTGTCGAAGGTTCGCATTCACTTTTGAATTCGTTTCTGCTGATTTGGTCATAAAAATAGGTGATGTTTCCAGTGAAAACGTCATTGAGTCCTTAAAAGTTCTTAAATGAATCTTTTTTGATTTGGATTAATTTGTTCACTTATTGGTTTTCGACGACAGAATGTCTCCATGTTGCTTGAGTTGGTGGGAGTGCAGAGGTTAAGTGTGCGCACAAAAAAATCAAATACGATGATACTGCAGAACTCAAAAAACATAATTGAAGAAAATAAATTAAATTGGAAGCTAAATAAAAAGGTTAGTGACGAATGTTAAACAACAATGCTAATCTTCACTGTTGATGTCCACACAGTAGGACAGCTGCTGTAATTTGAAAAAAAAAGAACTTATTCTGACTAAATATTTATATGTAAAAGAGAATTGAAACTGCTGTGAGAAGATACAAACACACACCCATCGTTGCATCCGGGGACTGCTGTCCTAGATGCTACGACGGGTGTTTGGTACAAAGCTATACACAGACCAAGTTTGGAGTTTTCATGTATAGTTTTTCAGTGTCTAATATTTTTTAAAACCTATTTTCAGAATGTTAACTGCCTGGATGTGAACGGACGCATAGAACACATCCCATATGCCACATTGCTGACAGTGCTGCCCCTCTTCAGCGGCCTTCAGGAACTACATCTTCCATACACTGTGTGTAACGATGACTGTTTGCTCGCAATTGCCAAGCACTGCCGCCAACTTCGGTTACTAGACTTGACAAGGTGTGCTGTCACCGACAAAGGGTTGTACTCACTACATCCGATCGACCACGTACCTCTACTGGAACGTTTGTGCCTATCGAAGACGAAAGTGACGAGTATCGGTGCCGCCATTTTGCTGAATAAAATGCCATTACAGGAACTCGTCGTTGACAATATGGCGGCTGTTTTGCTCGCTTCGCAAGCACAGCTTCAATCGCACCAGTTGCACGGTGACGCCGAACGGGACCACTTGGAGAGCCTCAAAATAATTCGAATCGATTTTCACAACAAATCTTGCCGCCACAGCCGGGAATCACATTCGGACATGGATCCCGGGCTTAAATTGGCTCTCTGTCTCATCACTGTAGCGACGCGTTGCACGAACGTAGAAAAGCTGTCCTTCTTCAATGCCCCGCGTCCTGTGGTGGACATTCCGACAGGGAAGACTTTACGGCATTTAGAGCTCCACTTCCGTTCTTACGAGGACTTCTCGGGACTGCGAGAGTTACTGAAAGATGTTGGGCCTCAGTTGCAAGAACTGGCCCTGACCAAAGTGGAGAATCTTGCCGTAGCTGGCCTTTGCGAACTTGCACCCAACTTAGAAGTTTTGTTTCTCAAAGATGTCACAGGTAGTAACTATGGTTCATCGGCCTCGAGTCTCCGTGCTCTTTCTGAACTCTCATTCAGCAATGGACCGATTACTGTGCTTCTAGGCCTTGTTGCTGCGACACACTGCCTTGACACACTTGCCGTGTCCAACATTTCTGAGACAGAACCTTTAGATCTGCAAGCTTTCGAAAACCAAGTTCGGAAATGCCGAAGGCTTTCCTTCTGCGACTGTTTCGGACCGACGGCTTTGGGAATTGAACGGATGCTCTCTGACGTGACTGACCTCGAACATCTGAATGTTCACGGTAACCGCACGTTACTATCAAAGATGGCCGACCTAAAGCGGCAAATCGAGAGATGCAACGTAAACTTGTGTGTTACCATGAAAAGTATAGAGCGCTTCGAAGATCTGTGTACGAAAGTCTACGGCTCATACATTTTCCATTAGGATAAAAAATTAAATAAAAACAAACTTCATGTTATTTTTGAAGTCAATTGTAAGGTAAATTAAAAATCACTGAGCAGTTTTCGTAGATCCTACTGCAATGTTATTTCTGGTCCTTTTTTTGTCAAAAAAAATATTTATCTGATGCGTCTTAGCCTAAGGAGATGGTTTTGACTGGTGTCGTATAGTGGTGTCTGTACACATCAATCTGTGAACCAGTCCTCATCAAATCTCAACTAGGGGTGGCATGATAATCGATAATTCAGTGATATCGCGATAAACATTTTCGTCGATTATTGTATCACACTTTTCTGATGCATCAGATTATCTTGCAAACTCACGAGTATTATAAACATGTCAAATGACTGCTGTTGTTCATGTTCTCCGACATTCGTAATGACATACTTGTAGTTTGAGCGACGAAGCAGCAATTTATTTTATAATTTTATTTTATTTTGTTTTACGTTTACTTATGTAGGCCAAGCAACCCATGTATAGGCTTAAAGGGCAATTACATCCATTTTGACATGCATGCTTTACTTTTGGATCACTTACACAATAACTAAACGCAAGAACTGCGGTAAGAATACGTTACGTACGTCCGATACATCAATTTAATTATTGCATCACCAAAACACGACACGGAGACCGCCATTGTTTTGCTGGAACGCGCAGAAGTTAATGCGGACAGATGTCATTTTTCGATTTCGACTCTTGGCCGATTGAGATAGCTCTATTGGCTGTGAGAGGTCAAGCGTCCGACGAGAGCTCAAGCGTCAGTGGACGTGCGTCTTGTACACAGTGGATGGCTGCAGTATGTCGGTGGGTTGTGAGATGGCCGCCCCGGATCTACTTGAACTTTCCCTGGGCGGGAAGAGAGGGAGAGGCGGCTGTGATCTTGAAGATGGTGTTGGTGTGTGTGTAGGAGTAGTTAGTGTGGAGCAGGGTGACGAGTGCACATGGTGCACGGTGCTCAGCGGTGTCAGAGACGTGTGAAAGAGGTGGTGTTTGGGTTGTAATTAGGTGTGTAACTTGTGTAAGGTAGTGTACAGTTTAAGAAGGGGCGCACGGTTTCGGGCCAAGGCTTTTAATAAATGTTCGAAGATGAAACAAATACTAACAATGCTGGTGAGCTAACAATTCACCCGCACTGTTAGGAATCGTGAAGAGGGACCATTATCGTTATTACGAAGTAGTTTATGTAATGGTTTGCCTCATCCTCCCGTGTTTAAGCTAAAATGTCCGTTGCCCATTTGGTTTGCCGTTCTACATTACAAATAAAGGCCAAAGCCACTAAAAGAGAAGTGCGGACAAACCAACTTCCAACAGACAGACTTGCACTGAATGAGCGAACGCAGCAAGCGAAATTCACTGCGTTTGCAACGAGTACAGAAGTCCAACTTGGTATGTCAAAGTATCACGAATTAGAAAACAAAAACGAACTCGTTTGAAGTTTAAGTTTAAGGTAAGGTTCAACCGATCCGAAGTCAAAACAGCAAAGGAACACAAATAAACTTTCCTGTAAGGTTTCATATATCGCCGTGTTCCTGTATTGTTTAATTCACGTGAAATCTTACTACTGTATTTAACCATTACACAAGTAAATAAAATCATATCAAAAACCAAAACTGGCAAAAGGGGCCGCCAAGTTCCGAATGATTCGGCCCTTCAAAGGAGTGATATCAACACACCAAAACATTCGCCAAGTTAATCGCACTGCTTAATATTTCGCAGGTTACATAAAAACTAGAACATTGCTACTTTCGGTAGCAATGTTCAAGTTTTCATTTAGCTTCCAAAGTATTATTCGATGCAATTAAGTTGGCTAATGTTTTGGTGTGTTGATGTCACTCCTTTGAAGGGCCGAACCACTCTCAGCTTGATGGCCTCTTTACCAGTTTTTGGCTTTGTTTATTTTGCTTCGTTTTTATCAGTTGGTTTATTTTTCGTGAATTGGACGTGAATACAATTTCTTTGCAACGTTGTTTAGATTTATCGTGATACACTAGTGTGTGTCTTGGCACGCACGTCACTACACACGTTGTCATTGTCCGAACTTTGGCCGTCCAATGAGAGACGATGCCGACAATACTCACAATGGTTATAACAATATTTTCGTAATTACGTGTCAACCCACGCCATCGCCGTTACGCCCCTAGGCTTCAAACCATAAAAGATACGCAGTCCGTATTGTACTGCACGCATTCATCCTATTTCATAGCTGGAAGCCTTCCCGTTACCTCGGTAACGATGTATAATCACCCTATGGGGTTGTCCACTCATCCCCATGTAGCTAGCTAGCTAGCTAGTAATTAGTAACACATCTTCAACGTTATTGAGGGTCAGATTTTGCATTGAAAGCAGCTTAGTTGGCAGTCCTACACGAGTTAATTTTTGTCAGGTGAGTCATTGCTCACGATTTCAACACAATATAAGCTTTTGTACCGCATTATTATTTTTCCCCAAGTACTTGAAATGTACCCAACTATGCTTCAGGATATAAGACACTGACGCTATAGCGTCGCGCTACAATGTGTTTACAACCTCGACAATTGAACTGATGTGATGTTTGTTGTGATATTTGTTGCCTAACTTGGCGCGACACACTGGCGTGTGTCTAGATTAAAACCACAGCCCTCCTTTCAAGTGCATAATATTGGCTACATACTCTCCTACTTTCGGGGCTAAATTTGTCAGCATTCTTGAAGTCGTCTCCTTTCCGTTGTTCGTTTTGTTGAAACATACACCACTTTGCTAGATTTTAGATTCAAGATTTCAGTACTGGTGTTTAATTTTTTATTTTCAACGACATTTCCAGGTTTTCAAGGAGTCGCACGAACCCTGTATTACTTAATCTGTAGGTTTAGACTATAGTTTTTACCATTTTTCAGCGATGTTGTAAACCATTGTAGCGCGACGCCATAGCGTCAGTGTCTTATATCTTGAAGCTAGTTGGGCACATTTCAGGTATTTGGGGAAAAATAATAATGCGTACAAAAGCTTAAATTGTGTTGAAATCGAGAGCAATGACCCGCCTGACAACAATTAACTCGTGTAGGAATGCCAGCTAGGCTGCTTTCAATGCAAAATCTGACCCTCATTAGCGTTGAACATGTGTTACTAGTTACTACCTAGCTACCTAGTCCGCTCATCCCCATGTTAAACCCCATAGGGTGATTATTCATCGATACCGAGGTAACGGGAAGGCTTCCAGCTATGAAATTGGATGAATGCGTGCAGTACAATACGAACTGCGTACCTTTTATGGTTTGAAGCCTGGGGGTGTAACGGGGATGGCGTGGGAGGGCGTGTAAGTACGAAAATATTGTTATAACCATTGCTAGTATTATCGGCATCGTCTCTCATTGGACGGCCAAAGTTCGGACAATGACAACGTGTATACTGACGTGCGTGCTTAGACACACACTAGTGTATCACCATAAATCCTAGAGCCGCAAACAGGGGGTTCACCCCAGCGACACAGCCAAGTAGAATGAACCAATATGGCCAATCGTGTTCTAAAAGTAAAAAAATGTAGAATGTGGGAACTAGTGAAACACTGCTCCCCCGGAAGGGGATGGGGATTGACAAGGCTGTCGTTTTGTCGTTTCCACCTACGCAGTTGAAATTGTCCCGGCGCCAATCTCCGTCATGTTAGCCCAGTTGATGCGCTAATGTGGAGGGAGAAAAAGTCACCACGGTTGCGTCGCCCCTCAGAGTCCGGGATCGAAGCCGTCTGGTCGCGTCGCCGACAACTGATCAGTGCCAAGAAATAAAACTAGTTAATAGTAAAAGAACGTGTGACAGCTCATGACGGCAAACCTTCGTTTTATTCTGGGTTATTCATTGTGGCGACGTCGTCACATGAGAGTAAAAATTCTAGAAAAATATTTACGGCCCTAGAAGACAATCTTCTTTACATGATATTGGGCTCTTCTGTGTCAATCAGAGATGCTGATTCTACGTTAGTTTGGACAAGATAACAACAGTCGGCAGTAGAATTTCAAGGCCAAACATGGCGGAAATTCTGCTGATGGGCCTTAATGTTTTGAACCGTTCGACAGCTCGGCTCAGTGAAGAAGAAAGCTTAAAATAATAGCTTAACAGAGAATACTACTGTATTACCCTAAGCATTGTCAAGCTCGCACGGACACGTGCGTTTGTCATTTACTACAGATTAATCTAACAGCACTCTGGCATATCCACACTTATCGCAACAACAGTGAAAACGAGCGAAGTGGTGCAACCTCATTACAACGTCCTGTGACGTCACATAACAATTCCCGTCACATAGAAACGTGTAAATACAGCAGTAAGGTTTCACGTGTACTGAACAGTAGAGAAACACTGCGGTATATGAAACCTTACAGGAAAGTTTGTTTGTGTTCCGTTGCTGTTTTGACTTCGGATCAGTTAAACCTTACCGTAAAGTGGCACTATCACCGACTGAAAATATGCAGAATCTGCCAACACCTAGCGTATCTAGTACTATCTAGCACTTACTTGCATTAAGCGAAGGAATGCACAATACCATTTCTTTTTACGAAACAAACAAGCCATGAGCCTTCTTAACTGTTGAGTGAAAATTTTTAAGTCCTCGTGCACCTGAGCGCAAGCTCTACAGATTAACAATATCAATGCCGCTTGATGGCGCCACGGTATTCGGCGATAGTGCCACTTTAATCATCAAACGAGTTGGTTTTTGATTTCCAGTGTATTAAAAGCCTACCTAGTCGAATTTTTGTGAATTTTGTTCCTGCATCACTTTGTTAATATTTGGTGTATGAGGCCTGATTTGCACCTTAATGCAAGATTTCGATTGGTCGTGCCATTCCGGAGTTACGGGGCCCCGAATGATCAGCTTCATTGTTTTGATTGATTGATTGATTTGATTGTTTTATTAAGCTTACATGGTTACATATCATTCGCTCACAAACTATACCTTACTTAACAACCAAACCAAATCCCCACCAACACGCCTAGCAACAACAGCATCGACCAACGCACCCCTGGATATGCACCGCAGGACACAGTACAGCCCAGCTCTGCACTGCATAGTTGCTTGCACCTCTAGGCGCCAGCCCACACTCCACCCCTCCCACGCCAACATTTGGAATGCTCCGGGATCAGGAATAAGAGAACAGATGGGCCAAATGGATGTTGCCGGGCGAAGTCAGGCAGTCAGACATCGAAACGCTGGGTTGCCCTAGTCCCTACAGAAGCCGAACATCCTTCGGATAGAGACCTGACATACTGACAGATATGGCGCGACACCTAGAGCCGCAAACAGGGGGTCCACCCCAGCGACACAGTCAAACCGATGACGCGACGCCCACCGGGGGCACTCCAAAAGAAAATGCCTCACAGTCTCATTACCCCCTGCCCAGCATGCATAGCCAGGCGACTGGCCCAGCCCAACAGGGATATATCTGCCTGCAGCTGGATGTGTCCAGTGCTCAATCTCGACACCAGAATCGCATCCCTGTGAGGGAGTTCATCCAGGCACGTCGGACACCCTGTAGACGGATGGATGGCGAACGGCTGACACCTAGTGGTGCCCAAAGACCAGTCATTGCCCCACTCCTCCCTGAAGATCCTCACAAACACTGGATGCAAGAGCAAAGCAGACCAGACCGCCATCCACATTGGACTATGCCTGGCAGGCTGTCAGCCAGCTCGTTTCCAAAAACACCCAAGTGCCTCTTCACCCACTCGATGGAAACACCAAGACCCTGTTGACATAAAGTAAAAAGCTTCCAACCGATGTCTAATGCGATCGGATGAGAGCAATGCAGGTACCTGAAACACCGCCTGAGAAACCCGATGCCGGTCTGTGAGTCCGTCAGAAGGCAGACGTCTAGCAGCTGGATATCAGCCCCGATGTCCAGTGAAACTGAGACTGCAACAAGTTTACCAATGAAAGCCGATGGGAGGGTACCAAGAGAAAAGCTAAACTCCAGACGCAAGCTGGGGATGCAGACCCCCACTTCCCCTCTACAGAAAACCTCCTCAAAGGAATAATCACTGAACATCAGCGTGCAGAAAGGCGCCAAATGCACCAGGACCGCGAGATCCATCACCGCGGTAGCGGCAATACCACCCCACACCCATGGGGCCAGCAGGTGGATGAACACTGGGGTTGGGAAGCCTGCTGACCCCTGATAAATGAGTATGCCCTCCTTCCCCCGGCACCCCAAGCATATCACGGGTGCCCTGGGCCAATAACATGTAGTCTTGCATGATGCGAGCAATAGCCCCTGGCAATAACCCCTGGCAATAGCCCTCTGGCAGATCCTGGCCAGCCACTCCTTCACCCAGAACAAAACCTGGGACGCACCCATTTCAATGAACAGAGCACTAATAGGCGTGGAGAGCAAACCCCCCGAAACCACCCGCAGCCCGGCGTTCAGCTCAACCTGGATACTCCCAAAGGCTGCCGCGGGCTGACTAAGACCTGGACGTGAAAGTCGGCGCACGAGGGCAAATACACCCTGTAGAAGTGGAGCAGAGTAAGTACCACGCTTGACAATAGAATTATTGCCAACGAGAGATCTCAGCAATTGGCTGATCTACTATTACTTGGTGGCGACACACTAGCGTGTGACTAGATTTGTAAAAGCGTAGTCAAATTGCAATAATTCACGAGAACCTATTATAATCCAACCTCAACACAACAATGCAATCTTCCCCAGTGTTCATAATGCCTGACCTGATAGGCGTAGCAAGTTATGCATCAGGGAGGAAAATATGGCTCCAAGTGTGGTTGTTACAGACAAAATGTATTTTGATAATCATGAGGGCTCTACCGACAACAGTTTCAAATCGACCCTTCATAAATTTCAGCCTTCGGGTATCGTATTCGTGTCAAATGATGCATGAACATGGAAGTAGGACCATAAGATGGGAATGTGAGGAAAGTTCAATGACAGCCAGACCTGATGCCACGGAGGAAAGATGTGGTCAGTCTGCGGGAATTATGTATTGGCCAGATTGTGGAGATCATTTGGTCAGTTTGGGGCAAGGATGGTAATGATGACCCACGTTTGATGAACAACATTGAGATGCTGTACGATTACCTGAATATACGTAAGTTTCGAGTTGTTTTTTTGCGTCTTCTTTAGTTAAGTTGGGGGTAATTATCTAGATTAGGGGCACCACGCCAAATCACTTAATTTTTGTACTAACCGACGCTACTCTTCATCCTAATACCATTTCGCATCATAAAATCCGGGGGAAAAGGGTGTAAGGTTGTAAAAAAAACTTTCAAAAGACGGAAAATGCTATTCACATACGTGTTAAAGCAGCGGCGGCGATAGCCATATTGTGAGGGAAGAAGGGTAGCCAGAAAACACGATTTGCACCTCACTAAAATTTTAACTAAAATTTTACGAAAACGTAACCTAACCTACCTAACCAAACCTAACCTAACCTACCTAACCTAACCTACCTAACCTAACCTACCTAACCTAACCTAACCTACCTAACCTAACCTACCTAACCTAACCTAACTGACAATAACAACAAAACCACATGAAACTGACAATAGCAAAACAACGAAAGAAAAATTTCTTCAACGTTTGTTGTTGTGAAAATCGGGTTTTCCGGCTACCCTGCTTCCCGAATCGAACTCCTCACAGTATGGCTGCCACCACCGTAGCTTTAGCGTGTCTGTAACTAGCATTTTACGTCTTTTAAATAATTTTTTGAGAAGTTTATAGACGTTTTCCCCGGATTTTGTGATACGGAATGGAGTTAGGATCAAGAATAACTTCGGTTAGTACAAAAATTAAGTCATTTGGCATGGTGCCCCTAATCTAGATAATTACCAAGTTGGGAAGGGCCCAAGTGCAAGTTTCAAAAAAGGGTGACGGACAAGTAGAACAGCTCACCAAAATTACACGAACTTGGTGTCCTATAATTATGACTCCTGGTGTGTTGTTGTCGATATTAATATTGTTGTTGTCGATATTATAGGTTAGGTTATTCTCTTGGCCCGACTGTCACAATAACTATAGCTAACAAATCGGAAATTAGCAAAATTTGGTACACGTGTTGGACAAGTCCGTCAAAGCTCACATACCAAATTTCAGTAGAAAATGTTGAAAGATGGCGGAGAAATTAAGCATCGAAATTTCGGCTTTAACATGGGAGACCGAGGTCAAACCTTTACTAACACAGCAGAAAATTCGGCTTGGATGCCCGAAAGGTAGTCACAGCAATACGACAGAGAATTCGGCTTGTATGCCCGAAAAATAGTTACAGTGATATGGCAGAGAAATCGGTTTGGATGCCCGTAAAATAGCCACAGCAATACAGTATAGAGAATTCAGCTTGGATGCCCGTAAAATAGTCACAGGAACACAGCAGAGAATTCAGCTTGAATACTTGCAAAATAGTCACAGTAATAAATCAGAGAATTCGGTATTAGATGCTGGTCATATAGTCCCAATCTTTTAGCTGCCACATTTAAAGATGAATTTATATCAAAGGATTACGTAATGGTTGGTGCATAGTCTTGTGATCGTACTTTTCGTGCAGTATCAATAAAAATGAATGTGTATCTTGTTTGGCAGGTATGTCCCTCTATGAATGATGACCAGCAGGGCTGGACGAAGGTCCTGATTTCGATCTTTATTTTCTCTAGTATTATTAGGGTGTTCAGGAGGATGCGTCATTCCCGGCGAAGGGTTTATCAGTGGCATGAGAGGCAGTTTTGTGCAATCGTGACACTCTCACGACGAGCACGACAGAGGAAATGTTCAAACTGATACCTACCAACTTCAATACTATCATCGACTGCGGTCAGTCACTTATAATGCTGTTCACACTGATTACTGGAAGAGAAAATGGAGAAAAGAATGCGGTCGCACGGAATTGAACGGACCCCCTGGTTATCACAACGGTAATGGCGTACGCATGATAAGCGAATTGACAGCATAGAAGCTAGACTGCCTGTTAAAAAGCCGCATCCTCCCGAACATTCTAATAGCCCTAAATTTTCTAGTGAAATGTCAGATTTTTTTTTATTTTATTAAAATTGAATTAACAGTGCATGTAGTTATTGAAGTGGCCTGGGTCAGACCAAGAACGAGACTGAGTCAGATTGTGAGTAATATTGGGCACCACCACAAGGTGGTGCTGCCAAGTTACACCTTGAGGGCACAGAGGACAAAGAGGGCAAGTTGGCAAAGAAGGCAAAGTACCTTGGGAGTGATACATACTAATGAGGATTATAGACAAAGGGTTGAGTGCAAGGTGCACCACGATAGGGCCTGTCAACCAGACATTGCAGTTATATTTAATTCCTATTTCTCTTTCTTCTTTAGCGACGACCATCAATGGTGATATCCTTCAAGGTTTGGCAACTACTCATGTGGTGTTGACAGGACATCTGTTGACTTTGCTGAATCGGGGCATCGATCGAATTGACTTGACACCTCGAGAAAATGCTAATATTAATCTGGACCTCATTCTCACGGCATCACTCATTGAGCCTAGAAAGGTAATGGCTTGAGCAACTATAGTATTGATGAATGAAAACAACAGATATCTTGCTCATTTTCATGCTGGAATATTGAGGCTTTCACAACAGGTGGTTTGAGGACAGTGTGGATCAGTACAGGGTTGGGTTATTAAAATGTCCGCGGCCTATCTTGAGTTCGCCCCAGAACGACACAGATAATCAATTGTATGTTTTTGGTAGCAGAGTGCCTTGTTGACATCCAAGATGGTTACAAAAACAACGGCGGCCGTCGACTAAAGCCGCCTTTTCCGGGAAGACGTAGCCACTCATAAATACTGCAGGACTGAAGACAGGCCGCGGACACTATAGTACTGGTGGTCACCTATAGATCTTGTTGATCTTGGTGCATGATGATCTTGGCATGGTTAGTGTTCAGCTGTTAAAACTTTATGTAAAATTAAGTTACACATTCCTGGGGTGAGGTCTTTATGGGTGACAACAGCTTGATTCTAAGTGATAACATTAACAGGACATTAATAGGCCTAAATGTTGGTTTCTAACATACAATTGAATAGAGCCCCATACAAGCAGTAATTTCTGCTTTTTTTTTAGCATGTTGAAGCCAGTCCAGTTTAGAACTTGTTAATTTACGACCAGCCAGCTACCTGTGCTCTCATCCATAGAGTATTTTGTACTGACAAGCCCAAACAAGGGCGAAACAGTCTGGATAGAGATTTCTATGGGTGAGAGCAGCTTCATTTTAAGTGATCACATTAATATATGTATGATAATGGTGTGTGGCACAATCCAACTAATAGGGGCCATGCAATAGGCCAAGCAAGCGGGGGAGGGGGATTCACGGGAGCGTGACTGCGTCGGATTAGAGGGTCACTCAATTATCACACGTAATCTTGTTTTATCCAAGCAATGAAATACCTTGAAAAGAAAAACCAAAGAAACTGAGTGAAGAGCTAAAAAAGTGTGACATTTTCGGACAAAATCGGATTAATTGTCCCCTAACAATCTTATATATAATGCTGGATGACGGCTGAGCTGATAAGAAAAGAGCTGATAAGAAAAAAAACAGTAAAAGGCCGTACAATCACTCCCCCCCCCTCCTCACGCCCGCATTACAAGTGGACTCTCCCATTCTAACGGCTCCATGAAAGAGCAGCCAGGCGGGAGTGGTCGATCAAGACCGGGCACGTACGTCGGCGAACAGGTCCAATCTGAAAAAATGTCGGGAAGAGTGCCGAGAAAATGTGTCGGGAAAAGTGTGGCCGTAAACTTAATTCATGGCCAGACCCGTGTGTAGCACGGGCTTCCTCTAGTATTGAAGATAATACCCTCTTCACCATTAACGAAAATGCAAAATTTGCATTAAGTCATTTGTGTACAACCCGCCCCCTGCAAACCTGCTATTATATAAACTGTAAAGTAAAATGTGTTAGCGTGTAAAAGTGTCATTTATACGTTGTTTTACAGAAGGCCTAACCTCTACGTCTTTTGGGATTTCAGAGAGTACACTACCTCAGTCTGTGTGGGCGCTTTGAGTATATCTCACTTGCAACGGTTACGAAGATTTCTGAATCGTTTTCTGGTCTACAAGAACTGCATCTGGCTTATTCTGGTTGCAACGATGAGTGCGTCCGACTCTTGGCGCTAAATTGCCCATACTTGCGTGCTCTAGATCTAACCCGCTGCCCGATCACGGATCGTGCCATTAGGTACATCTGCTTTCCAGCAACAAATCAACGCCATTATTGTTTGGCACATATCCTACAGCGCTTGTGCATTCGCGGAACAAGAGTGACCACCCGTGGTGCTGCTGAGGCCCTGCAACATCTGCCCGTTCTTCAAGAACTAGTGTTTAATGGCATGTTTGAAGCATTTTTTGCGGCAAATGGCATGGACACCTGGAAATACGTGAAGAGCTATGCTGAAGTGAGAAGAAAGTTGCATTCCCACGCCGGCCGATGTTATGAACTTCGTGCTGTTAGGTTAAATTGTGTTCCGCCATCATTGCGTTCACAAGAGCACATTTATCAGTCATTACTTGGCAAACAAGAAAGGTTCATATTTGAGTTATTACCAGATTGCTTGAAACTTATCGTCCAGATTTGTCCAAAGCTAGAACGATTTAGTATTCTTATTGACCATGACCTCCAGGACCAGGTGCTCGCACCTTTAGTGAACTGCAAGCGTCTTCATTCTTTTGGGATCCGTCGTCGTAGGGAGCTGTACCGTGGTATTGGTTTCGATCAAACTCACAACACCGAGTTTGATTGCTTGTCTCCGGTGATTACTGGTAAATGTGGACATTTTTTGAGGGAATTGTGGCTAAGTGGAGTGTCCCAGCTGGAACTTGTGGAAATAGCGCAGAACATTCCTCTCTTGGAGACGCTCTTCTTGCAGAACGTGTCGGTGCCGGAGGATGACGATGAAGAATCTGATTCTGCCGACGCCGACTACACTTTTTCAGCACTCCGTAAGCTGTATCTTGGCGATGCGCCGTTTGGTTTATTGGAGAACATTCTGACCAGATCGACAGGACTCGAGGAACTGGACCTTTACCGTCTGGCCGACTTCAGTGACACTTTCATCTATCGGAATGCTGATGGCCTTTGCAAGCTCCGTCGCTTGTCAGTTTCACGTTGCACTGGCTTGACACACCTGTCTATCATGTTCCTCCTTTGGATGGTAGATTCGCCTCTCGAAGAGCTCAACTTGTATCAAAACTTTTCTTTGCGAATGACGTTTCGAGAACTGTCCTTGTGGCTTCAGAATCGCAATTTCGACGTCGCTATCACGTCGATCAATCCAGCTCCATTTTTTGAAGATTCTGATGAAGCTTATGGCACATACACATTTTACGTCCCAAAGCAATAACATATGGTGGGAAAAGTTGTGCTTTTGGTCAGTTGTGATACTTTTGCAACGTGACCTTTTCTTTGTACAACCCAGTTCCGTTTTTTGAAGATTCTGATGAAGCATATGGCACATACACATTTTACGTCCCAAGGCAATAAATTATGGGGGAAAAGTTGTGCTTTTGGTCAGTTGTGCTACTTTTGCAATGTGATTCCTGTTTATTTGGACGACTTGACTTCAGTTTATGATTATTTCACAGATAAATGACCATTAATTAACCGTAATTATCGTAGAATAAGATATCTTGCCAGCGGTAAGTAATAACAACTGAAGAGTCCTTGGGTACCAGAATCGTCCAACACTCAATAAATATCGCAACCAATCGTGCGTATTTGAATTTGTGAAATACCAAAATCTCAGTTTAGTTTTTTTCCAACTAACGATTTTGCCCATTTGTTGCCGTTTCTATTTGGCACATGACACTATTTTGTGCCGGCGTTTAGCCTGCTTTGAAAACATAAGCGCTCAGCCACTATTTGACGCCCAGTTGACACCTATTTAACGTCCGGTCTCTTTTAAACGCTGAGTATATATGGGAAAAAGCTCTGTTTTCAGTGTAGTTAATCAATGGTCAGCAACGCCTTACACTATTGTTGTTTAAAGTGCCGTTTTTGTCAGTGGTGGTAGTGATAGCTATTGGTATAGTGGTGGTGTGATGTCGAGTGTTGTTGGTCAACTGCAGTAAAGCACAACAGATTGCTCAGTGAAAACTGACGTTTATTGTTTGTTTTAATTTTTAGTTGTCATACTTTTTAATGAGGTAAAGAGATTGCGTAGAGTTGCTACACGCAGTCCATTTTTCTTAAAACAAACGCAGGTCGTTTTATTGTTGGATCAGATTATATCATAAACAGTATGTTCTGAAACAATTGATGTCACTTCGTTGGAATCAGCTCCAGAGCTGTTGGAGGAGAGTATGAAAGTGCTCATTGAGCTAGCACATCCTATGACACGCGTCGAAATCTTGTACGATGATGCTGCAGTTGCAAATTCAACGTGTTTTAGCTTTGTTTAAGGGTTAATTTAAGTGGAAAGGGTTTAATCTGATTAAAAAGCTCCAGCCACATTTAACAAATCAAAGAGGCTGGTGACTTTACTTCTT
>JAHWFP010032451.1:0-16741 GCA_023313725.1 Lithobius niger
AAAAATACGCATTTAATATTTCGCTAATTCACCATTAAACATGTTGCGTAACAAACTATAATTAAACAAGTTTTATCCTACGTATTTTGTAGGCTAACCTAAACTTCGCGACATAACCTAAAATTCGCGACATGCTCTAACCCCAAAAACAAGAGGTCCATAACGTTATCTCATGACTTCACCTAAGTAGGACTTTCTCAAGACATCCGAGGATTTCTTTCTTCTACCCATCTTCATATCTTCATTAAGGGGGGTGCCCGAAGTATAAAAATAATCTTCCGATCGGGTCTTCACCGGTTGGCAAAACTCATACTGAGTGGGCTGTGTGATGAAATAAAATTTTCCTCCAATTTTTACTGGTAGAGCTGTTGAGTACACTACTAGCCACCTTTCCCGAGACAGAACGAAAGGCGTGGACTCAACGCTCACCTAATCCAAACGTTGCTGTATAATTCACACCCTATGGCAAATTATACAGACCGAAGACTTAGGAAAACTTCCACTGCATACAAGACTTCCACTGCATACAAGAAGTGTATGAAATCGGTTGTGTTAGCTTCGTTCAAAAGCTGTGAAGTGTGTCCCTAACATTTCTTATGTTACCTATCCAGTATCTTCTGCATGTATGTTCTTCATGAACTTGCTTCTGTATCTTGAAAGTGTATCTCAAGTCCTAGTAAACTAAAGCAAATTACCGAACTTGGGACACACATCGACCGCGCCTACAAAATTTCCAGTGGACAAACGTGCTGAACTGCTCTTCGTGATAAACTTCCATCTGCCTGTTGAAGCATGACAGAACGAATTTTGTTATCTCTTCCGGGAGTCAACTCAATAACCCTTGCTAATTTCCATTTTCCTCTAGGTAACTTCTCCTTTATTTGAAGAACTACGTCATTCAGCTGCACCGGCGTTTGATTTTGAGAGGCTCGATGAACTTCGTGAGCTGTACGAAGTTGTAACAAGTAGTCATGACGCCACTGCTTCCAAAATCGCTTCATCAACTGTCCTCTGTATCTCCATCTCTTGACCAATTTCGCACTGGTGGGAATGTCGGCATAACACGTCAAATTATCTGTCAAACATGCCCCTTGCCTGCCAAGCAGAAAATGCGCTGGAGTCAAAGCCTCATTATCAGAAAAATCTTCTGTAATAGGTGCTAAAGGACGATTGTTTATGACTGCTTCAATCTCTGTGAGTACTGTAGAAAACTCATCTTGTGACAATAAAGCTGTTCCCAAAGTGCGTCTCAAATGATATTTTATTATCTGCACCATTCTTTCATAAAAACCGCCCCACCATGCTGCTCTTGGTGCGATGAACTTCCATTCAATTCCTAAACTTGTAGCGACCTCTTGCGTTTGTGTATTGTTCAACCAATTGTAGCTCTCTCTTAACAATCTGTCCGCTTTTTTGAAAGTTTGTGCATTGTCGCTGTAGATCACTCTGCAGCCTCCTCTTCTTGCCACAAATCGCCTAAACGCCAGAATAAAATTTGCCGTACTTTGCGAGGCCACAAGCTCCAAGTGTATGGCACGTGTCACTGCACAGGTAAACAAACAAATTAATGCCTTGGCAATGTCCTTTTGTGTCTTGATGAAAACTGGCCCACAAAAATCAATTCCTGTTGAATGAAACGGATTCGACTCACTGACTCGCTCAAATGGCAATGGCGCTTCAACTTCACTTGCAGGTTTGGCATTCCATCTGCGGCATCTCATACATCCATGTATGGCTTTTCTAACTGATTGTCTACCACGCAATATCCATACGTCCTTTCTTAACAATGCAAGTGTACTCTGAACCCCTCCATGCAATGTCTTGAAGTGTCTGTCCCTGATAAATACTTCCACCAGTGCTCCACCTTTCAACAGAAAAGGGTGTTTCTGACTTTCAGGAAATCTGGAATACTCCAATCTTCCTCCTAAACGAATGAGTTTTTCCTTATCCAGGAACGGTCTAAACTGGAAAATGCAGGAACTTTTATTCACTTCTTGATCCTTTATCAAGGCTTTAATTTCATCTGCAAATTCTTGATGCTGACTGACAGAGATCCAGTACTTCTCAGCTGCCTTTATCTCCGGGAAAGTTAGCCACACGTCTTTATTAACGTCTCTTTTGAGACAATTGTTGAAAAAACGCATTACCCATGCGGTCACTCGAGTTAAACGCTGCCTTGAACTATAGTTTTCATATTTCAGAATTGGCTCTGCACAGCCACATACTTGCATAGTTACATTAGAAGCTTGCTCTTCTTGAATGACATTGGATAGGTCTTTATCTTGCATATGTAGCAAAGGAACCTTCCATTCTACTTCCGGTAATTTAAGCCATTCTGGTCCAGACCACCACTCTTCATTTTCTATGAGCTTAGGCAAACCTTGTCCTCTTGTTATTACATCTGCAATGTTCTGTTTGCTACTGCAGTAGTTCCAACTACACCTCTCATCAATATTGCTTTGTATTTCTTGAACTCTGCGAGCTACAAATACTTTCCACCTAGAAGGCAAATCTTCGATCCACTTCAACGCCACTTTTGAATCCGACCACAAATATTGCTTAGCTTCTTTGCACAAAACTTGAGATATATTGGCTGACAACCGACTACCTATTAGACAGGCCATTAATTCCAACCTTGGAATGCTCATAAGTTGTAATGGCGCCAATCGGGATTTTGACGTCACAAAACAAGTCTGAAAGGTAAGATTTCCATTCGTAGAATAGCGGAAATAAGTCACTGCACCATACACTCGTGGCCCTGCATCACAGAAAGTATGTAACTGGAAGCTCTCCAGACTGCTGACTTGTAGCCATCTTGGAATTTTTATCTTGGCTATTTGATGCACATCTTCTTTCCACTGCTCCCAGACAACTAACAACTGATCAGGCATCACTTTATCCCACTCAATTTTCAATCTCCATAAATCTTGAAGAATGCGTTTGATAATTACCACAAACGGAGACAAAAAGCCTAAGGGGTCAAAAACTCGTGCAAGAATTTCTAGCACATTCCGTTTGGTATTTTTGTCAGACTTTACTACTTCCACAAGACCAGCATGATGCAATCTTAGTTGATCAGACGACAATTCCCAATACAGTCCTAAAACTTTAACTTTCTCTTCAGTCGGCTCTTCTGCTGACACTAGACCCTTGGCAATCCACAAGTTTCGAAGTGACTCGTCATTAGTTGCCCATTTTCCGAACTGCATACCTGCTTTGTCCATGACTTCGTGTATTCGTACAGAAAGTGAATACGCCTTCTGAGTTGTTTCCTCTCCAGGTAAACAGTCATCCACGTAGGTCCTGTCTGCTAAATGTTGACTAAAGTCTTTGTCACTAGAGGGGTGTGTGTCTACATGATGACGAACAGTTGCAGCCAATAAAAACGGACTCGCTTTCATCCCAAAGAGCACCCTTGTCACACGAAAAACCTTTAAGGGTGGGTTAGTCCCCCGTTTCCACGGAGCGTCAGTCCACAGGAATCTGGTAGCGTCCCTGTCTTCTGGATGCAGAAGAACCTGCAAGAAGGCTTTAGACATATCAGTCGTGACTCCGATCTTATGCCATCTAAATCGTAACAGCAACTCAAATATTGACGGATTGAGGTTCGGTCCAGCACTCTGGCATTTATTTAATGAATACCCTCCTTCAGGGTTTGATGACGCATCAAAAACAATCCGAGTTTTCATGGTCTTCCTGTCATCCTTGATAACGGCCTGATGCGGCATGTAATAAAGCATGGGGTCATGCTTCTCCAGAGTTACTTCCTCAGCATGATTGTTGTGAAGATATTCAAATACTGCAGACTTGTAATGCTCAAACAACTTGGGATCCTTGCTCAACTTCCACAACAACCGACGCAAACGTTCAAGTGCAACTTCAAAGTTGTCAGACAGCTTGTCTTTATGCTCATTCCAGGGGATACGAACCTGATATCTTCCGTTTTGAAACGTCGTGGTATTCTTGTAGAAACTTAATACCTCAACTTCTTCCAATGTTTGTGGCAATTTCTCTTCTTTGGCCATAATGCCACTACGATCCAGCTCCCACATCTTCGATAAATCGTTGGACAACGAACAAGTTTCTTCCCACGAAGCAGCTACACACATCGACACTGTAGGCGATAAGGGACTATACATTGGTGCGCTTCCCTGCAGCATCCACCCAAAAATACTTTGTGTTGCCATAAGTGTACTACTCAGCTTCTTCATTTGTCCCGTCATCACACGCCAATAATGATCTGCCCCTATTAAAACGTCCACTGTGGAAATATCACCAGGCCCCATCATCTGATTCCAACTGCCACAACGTTTGTCTTGCAAGAAACGCTCAACCAAACTTGTTTCCCATAGTCGGACTCCATGGCATATTTCAGCAACTTGTAAAGCAGACATATTTAGACGCACTCCATTGCCTCCAATCAATGTAAAGGAAATTACATTACTTTTCTGATGCTGCCTTCCCCCACCAAACGAACGAATAATAGTTTCTTCACTGCCCTCAACTGCTAACTCGAGCTGCTGCACCAAACGAGAAGAAATAAAGGACCGCTCTGACCCATTATCCACCAAAATGATAATTTCTTCTGTTCCTTTGGCATGCTGAATCCAAACCCTGATAGTTTGCAAAACGGACACTTTTCTTGAATTCTTGCTTCCAGATGAAGAAGCTGAAGCTATCAAGGCCGACTCCGATCTATCTGTTGAATTGTTATTGCTGGTAGCACACTCCTTGTCTTGACGTACTGAACCACATACTTCTCGCTGACGTCTCCCACTACTTACTGCAAGTGCCGTGGACTGATTTCTCTTATGACACAACAACGTGTTATGAGTTCCTGACTTGCAAATTCGGCAGACGATTCGTCGGTCGCAGTATTTTGCAAAGTGACTACCCTTCTGCAAACACTGAAAACAGCGACGAGATGTGGCTAATGACGAACGACGCTCTTGATTGGTGACGTATTTAGGGCATACTGCTGATGGATGCAAGTTGGCTTCGTTGCAAAATATGCAAAACGATTTTGGACCCTTCTGACTGCTAGCAGGACTGACTCCATCCTCGGTTGTGAGTAACGCTGATGCTGAGGCCGATGACCTTGTACCAAGCTCCTTCTTTCGTGAGTTGTCTACTGTAGAGGCGCTGTCTCTAATTTGCGAAGTGCTGTATGTAAGTTCAATGCCCTTCAATTCTTCTTTAATAAAGTCCACCATTACCATTAAATCGTAGACTGCTGCTCCTTTATTTTTCCGATGCCATTCACGCACAATAGGACTTGGCAAATTCTTCAAAAGAATCGGGCAAAGCAACGATCCCATAGCAGCTACATTCTGCCCCAATACTTCCAAGGAACGGATGTGTTTTTGAAAATCTTCAATCAAACGACGAAGCTCCACACCCGTGTCAATTCTAGTGACTTTCTTTAACTCCCATAACTGACGGACATGTTCGGCCACTAATAATTGTTTGTCACCATATTTCTCCTTGAGCAGCGCCCATGCAATGCTATAATTAGCATTGGTTAACGATAATCCGGCGATCGTTAAACTGGCCGATTCCTTCAGCAATCCTCTTAAGTAATTTAACTTATCAACGTCAGCTAAGTCCGGATTCTGGTCTATGCCGGCTGTAAACGCATCCGAAAATCGCTCCCAATCGGCCACTGTTCCATCAAATTTGGCTATTTGGAGTTTTGGCAACTTGGCATACTTTTGCGTAACCGGCTGAGTCCGTGCGACAGGTGTAGTCTTCAAAAATCTATTTGCTTCTACTTTGGCGTCAATAATTACGTCATTAAAGGCGTCATTGTCGGTCACTTCAGCTGCTACGTCAGCGGCTGCACTGGCTACTTCTAACTGTTCATTGACCAGCAACAATGCACCTTCCTTAACCTTAATTTTCTCCAACAAAGCTTCGACTAACGACCTATCATTGTCGGTTATGGCCTGTGTTAAGTCATTACACAGCCTTCTTAAAATAGGACGGCGAGCCGCACGACTATTTTTCAACTGAGTTAGATCCATGACGAAAATGGACAACCAGCAGCAAGCAAAACCAACCAAACTACCAAAAGGAAACACTCAACTACGCAACGTTGCCAAACCAAAGCGAAAATGGAGGACAAGTTAAAAGCCGAACCCTGATTAATCTTCCCCCTAATGGGGAAGATCAATCGAATGTCGCAAAGAGCGACTTTACCTCTAAGGGGAATTGAAAGGGACCTCACGAACCATCACCAAAATCTACACCAGCCTCGCTGCACCCGACTAGCCTGGTTGTTATCCCGGGTTTCGGCACCAAAATGACCGGAAACAGCTAGCCGGGGAGAGAAGTTAGACTGACCAAGAGTGAGTTAGGTTGGGGTTTGGGTTGGGCTTACAAACTAGGCAGCCTTCTACATAGGTTGCCCTACGAGGTGTAGCGGTTAACTTGCTAACTAATACGGCAAGGCTACATTATCCTCGGTCCTTAAATCTACTTAAAAGTAGGGCGGAATTAGGTTTGCTGGGAACCTAACCATACTTTACCATGTTTGAAGAATCATGAAATAAATGAGTGCTGTAAAGGAACAAGGCAACTCAACAGATTAGACTTTACATGACACACTTAATAGTTAAAGGAGCATCCTGCAACTTACAACTTGGACTAAGTCCAAATTCCCCAGAAAAACCTAGAAGGCAAAGAAATTAGTCCTCAAGTAGTCCTAAGTTCCCATAGAACCCCATGACGGAAGGAAGGAAGGAAGGAGACGAGAAGTTGTTGCTGGGTCAATCCCAGTCGGCGAAGTGAAGTTTATTTCTTCCTAAATTTACCACCTCAGGTTCAACAATATAACAGGTTTGCACTCACGTGCGCATGCAGAAAAACATCAATGATGCCCTCTAAAAGGACTGAATTTACTAATCTATTTACATACTTAAGGCCTACTGATACATCACTAACACATCAGTTAAGTCCACCTGAGATATCAAAACCCTTTAACAAGGCCGTCCGAGATATCACGTAGCTTATTTATACAGATCGATCCTTAAGTTGCCTTAGCAACAGTCTTTCGAATCTTTAGAATACTCAAGACGATGCCTTTCTTATAATTCTAGGTAAGACCCATTTTTTGCTTATTGTGTATTTATTCAAACCTTCCTTGTTGTTAACTAACTGAATTGCTAACTACATAGCACTTTTTCCCCAAATTACGCATTTTACTCTGTAACTCGTCACAAGCATCAACAAAAATACGCATTTAATATTTCACTAATTCACCATTAAACATGTTGCGTAACAAACTATAATTAAACAAGTTTTATCCTACGTATTTTGTAGGCTAACCTAAACTTCGCGACATAACCTAAAATTCGCGACAGGCTCAGCGGTAGAACCTCGGCTTTTGATTTCAAAGGTCCGGGGTTCGATTCCCCGCTCAGGCAGTCTGACATAAAAGTCCAAAAGGCAACGTAAACAGGTTTGCATCTGTATTTAGTTATTTCTTGTGAGCCTTTGGCTTTCCTGTCCTTAATCATTATTTCACGTTTAAGTGTTCCATTCATTTCACTTGGAGGATGGCACGGCAAATAAGCGTCCCTCCAGTGGCGATTGGAAAATGTTTGTTTATATGTATATATGCACGTGTTAAATGCTGCCTATGGACGTTTCCTTTTGGCCGTGTCAGTCTGGCTCAGCGGTAGAACCTCGGCTTTTGATTTCAAAGGTCCTGGGTTCGATTCCCCACTCAGGCAGTCTGACATGTAAGTCCAAAAGGCAACGTAAATAGGTTTGCATCTGTATTTAGTGTATGTAATTATTGCCGCTTTATATGTGGCTCTTTTGGTAAATTATTAAAGCTGTGTATTATTGTTCACAGTGCGTCACTTTAGCAGTGGCCTTTACAGGCACGCGGTAGTGCACAGGAAAGTAATTGTTTAATATGACAGCTCATACCTCTCTTAGTACACTTGCAATTCTATAGAGGCTACGTAATTACCCCAGTAGTTATCATCCATCCCGTAATATCAATTCAGCTATTTTTGTTGCCTCCCCTTTAACGGCTGCCTGAATTGTCAAGTCATCACCTTGATTCTGATAACTTCATTCTGCAATTATGATGGCCTGCGATGCTAACCTTGTGTGCGTACCTACTTTGTTTTACGTGCGATCCGTGGATGACTTCAGAATGCTGTCTGCCCTTCCTGGTTTTGCAACAAAGGCTTGAACAAAGTTTCTTTTTATTCTAGCTACTACCTGCTAACTCACAACCAATCTTTGAAATTACAGCCATTTCTATGTGCAGTTTTGTGATGGCTGATCGGCCTTAAACTGGTGTCTGTGATGAATTGATCTTCTTAAGAATACTTATCATAATGTTCATGGCATGGCGTACCATGGATGAGGAATTCACATCATATACTGGGAGCAGAATTGATGTGCATTTACCTTTCAAACCTTCATGGCTGTTTTGTCGGGAATGGAAGACTACCCAGGATAACACTTTACCTTCGTGGTCAACCTTGCTTCTGGTGGATTAGACCAGTCCATCATTTCCATAGGTGTATTAATGGTTTTTTCTTCGACCATTGGTAACGGTGCACCACAAGAACGTTTAGTCGTATGAGGAAGACTTGTGGAGGACTCGGCCACATTCTGCTGAAGCCTATTCTGCTTTGTTATTTGATTGTCCTAAGTTGAGACTGGTTGTCAAAGACTGGTTTCACCTACTGGTGGGTGAAAGATGAGACATGACTGTTCCATGGAATGAGTTCTCCGATGTACTGAAGGCTGTGTGATGTTCTATATTATCAATTGCGCGCAGCACAAGTGAATACATTATAGATAAAAAAAAAAAAAACGCAGAATAAAGCCAACTTAAATTACACATAAAGTGGCAATAATTATGTGTAGATTTTGTTTTTCTTCAAATTAAACAAAAGAGACATATGGCATATATTGTCCTTGCAGTTCTTTTGGCTAATTAAATTATATTTCCAACAATAGGTCGCAGGATAAGAGTGATATATTCGTTCTGGAGATACCGCAGCTTCGTATATCTCATGGTAGTCATTTTTATGACGTTATAATATGTTTTTCTGTATATCAAACAAATGCTAATATATACACAGCAAACAATGCTCTGGCAATTCTTTTAACTTAAATTATCTTTGCAACGATAGGTTACACCATAAGATTGATCTATTAGTTCCAGCAAGAATTTATAGGGTTGGGGAGGAGAATTTGTGACTGAGACCCCATACTGAAACGCCTTGGATACAGCCGTATTAGTTCAGTCTTAGTTTATAGAGGGCGCCACGTGTTTTATGTGGGTATTTCAATTCAGTTTTTTAGCCTAGAATTAAACTAAACTAAACGAAACTAGCTTGCTTTTGATTATTATTTAGCCTGCCTTAGTTGTAATTTAGTTTATTTTAGATTTGGCCTGAAAAACGAACAAAAATTATCAGATGGAACACGTGGCGCCCTCTAAAAACTCGGACTGAACTAATGGGGACCGATCTAACGTGTTTCAATCGGGACTTTTTAGAGTTACAAATTCTCCTCCCAAACCCTATAAATTCTTGGTTCCAGAGATACACAAGATTTAGTATATCGCATGGTGGCAATTTTGAGGACGTCGTAATATGTTTTCCTTCAACTTACACAGAAACTAATAGATTTACGGCATAAATTGTTCAGGTATTTTTTAGCAAATTAAATTACCTTTCCAACGATAGTTCGCACGAAAAGATTGATCGATTAGTTCCGCAGATAATTAAGAATTAACATATCACACAGCAGTCTTATTATGTTTTTCTTCAGATTAAACCAAACCTAATAGATTTATGGCATGTATTGTTCAGGCATTTCTTTTAGCAAATTAAATTATCTTTCCAAGAATAGGTCGCACGTTAGGATTGATCGAATAGTTCCGGAAATAAGAGATTTAGTACATCGCGTGGTGACCATTTTGATGACGTCATCACGGATTACGTCGTCACTTCCGGGATTGTCTCCTGGTGGATTTGGCAACTATAATGTGTGTACAGCTTCCATGTGCAATATGCAGCTTGTTGCCGGAACTGAAATGTTTTGTCACTTTTTGCCGCTAACAGCACGTACTATCAATGGCCTACTAAATAATAAGTCATTTTCTATACAGAATTGCTCATCTTGCTTGTCTGGCTCGATTTGAGCAGACTTCCATCATTCACAATTTTTTTGCAACTCTTTGAATTTAAGTTTCTCAATTTCTAGAAGTTTAGAAAAATCATCTGACTGGGGTCCTATAATAACACCATCCATATTTTCCTTGCCTAGGGAAGAAAAACCATTTTTATGAGCAAGATTCTCATTCTGTTCACTTTCCTCATCTGAGGAGTCATTTTCACTGTCACTATTTACTTCCCTATAGTTAGGAAGAGTGATTGGAAGGTCTGAGGGAGCACTCAGAGCTTCCTTTGCTTGGGATCGTGTGAGTAGTGTATGCCCTTTAGAGACCACCTCTTTCACGCTCGTCCTATGGGTTCGATCATTTTGATAGGGGGGGGGGGTGTGGGGTGTGGGTTAATGTATCGATTGGGGAAGTTTGGTGAGCGTAGGTGTATTAGGTGATGGTCATCGGTCAGTTGGCAGTTAGTATAGGCTTGAGGTAAGCACCCCCCGGATGCTGGGTAGGGTAGGCTTCACTGTACTGCTCCGTTACTCTATCTATACGCATCAAGAAATAAAAGGAAAAAGGGAAGGGTAAAAAAAACCACTCCAAACTTAGTGGCCAGAGATCGCGCCATCTGTTCTCTTTTTTTTTTTTCGTTCTGGGGAGGGGGTGTGCTTTGGTAGGGCATGACGGGGCAGGTTCTGTAAACAGCATCTTGGCATGGTTTAATTTTATCGTATACTAGGGGTAGGAAAATGGCGGCTGTAAATAAAAGAATATTAATATATTATTTTTTTAATGCAGCATCTCATCGCTGGCTTTCTGCGTTAAAACAGTCGAACAATTGGTTCTCTTTCGTACTATTTGGTAGCTCTGAAAAGAGCTGTTTTGCCTACTATGAGGACTTTGTGTTGTCAGCCGTTAAAGGCGCTGGCTTCCTTTTTTTTTCTGGCCTTGAAAAAGGCCTTTGTTTATGACTGCTCATGCACGGACCTCTATCGTGAGCAGTCGTCATCTTCAGCGGCGGGTTTTTGCTCGTGTCCCGGGTTCTCTTCTTCTTGTGGAGCCTGGCCAATTCCCGGGTCTACATCTTCTAGTACTGATGGCGAAGGTGGTGCGGGTGGGGGGGAGGGCACAGGATCCCATCCTTGATCCAAGTTTACTACCTCACCGCCGACGATGTCCTGATGTAAGGCCTCGTTGGGGAGGGGGGCATTGTCCCAATCGGGAAAATCCTCCTCCAGCCACCCAGCGCCATGGGGAGGAAACTCGTGCACCCATAGGGACTGCCAGGGGTAATGTCCCACCCCTCCCTCCTCCTCATCGCTCGATCCCATGCTTTCATAATATTCTGTACTCATGTCAGAAAAGGTGCGCTTCAAGCCAGGCATCTTCGTATCGCTGCAAATGTCAGAATACGAATGATCACAAGTAGTAAAATAAGATCCCAAGGAATTGAACGATGCGTGGGGGTGGCTTTCTCATGACCCAAGTTCTTCGCACATGCGCACACTGTACGCTTCCACGCAGCATGGAGCGCTTCAGTACTAAAATAAAATAAAAATTAAATGTGAAATAAAAAATTCACGGCGCTAGACGCCGTTCTTCGTGGGAATCTTTCGACCTCACATGTGCTAACTTCTGCGCATGCGTACATTGCACGTCTTCCCCCGCTGCACATACTCCTCCAATACTAAAATAAATAAAAATAAAATGAAATAAAAAAAAATTGATATTACCAGACGTCGCTTTTCGTGGGAATCATCGCGTTGCCCCTCTCTCATTCCACATGTGGGATCGTTGATTCCTTCTGCGCATGCGTGATTTTTTTTACTGCCCCAAGCTCATGCAACAAAGGATTTTCAAATTTCAAACGCATCCCACAGTTACAGACGTTTTGACGCTCGCATCTCAACCTCCAATAATCCGATCTATTTTCCATTGTAAAGATGTCGGGCAGCGATCGATATTGATATCAATATCTTATCTAGTGACGATGAGCATAACGAAATATCGCAAATCTTATTTTGTCCTAAGGTTGCATATATCATTCCGTCATGTAGCGAAGAATCGTCAGTTTCTGACTCGTCGAGTGAAAATCCGGAAAGTGAGAATTCCGACTTTCGGACAGACGAAATTTCCGTAATATCTACCAGCCAATCTGAAAGATTTACGGATATTAGTGCGTCCGATGAGTGGTCATCTCCAGAATCGCCCAGCGGTCCGGAACGTGTATTCCGGATAATCCAAGAATACAGAGACCAAGTCAACGCACGTTGGGCACAAAGACAGCATTTGCAGACAGTAAGTAAATGAATATTTTTTACTGCTGTTGACACTCATAAAAAGTGAATGCATAATTTGTAAAAAAAATCTTGGTTTTTTTTTTAAGACGGCTGAAGAACAACGACCAGTGTGCCAACCGGAGGAGGGGCAGGATTACCAAGTCCCCCTCGCCGGTTCAGTTCCCGCTCAACCACCGCCCACTGACAGGATACCAGTCAGTGACGGGGAAAATTTCGACGAAATTGTATCACCTAGCCAATGCTCTTCGTCGTACGAAGACTATATGTTGGGTGCACTGGTAAATGCAGACCGTCGTTTACCTCTCATAGGTTCAGTTCCCAGACACGGCCCGTTCGCTGGAAGGATACGAGTCACTGCCGACGAAGAGTTTCAAGAAATTGTACATCCTAGTGAGTGCTCATCTTCTTACGAGGATTATGTGGCTGGTGAGGCATTAAACGAAGAGCTGCGTCATTTAGCTGCCGATGCTATCGCCAGTTTACAGCAAGAAGGCGATTCTCAGCAGTTCGAGATTTGTAGTGACTCCCGGATACCTATTTTGGATACGTCGTTACTTATCACTCCTATCGGTGATATTAGCCCTATGGATTATGTGTTTCCTTCTTCTGCGACTAGTGGTGTTACATTGCCTCCACACACCCCTGTAACCCCTATATCCTCTCCTACGCGACACGAGCAGCCAACAGTGTCAAATTTTAGCCCAATTACGCCAGTCCAACTTTCAAGTCAGCTTGCAACCGTGTACTCCCCCACTCAAAAGATATCAATCATTCAGGTTGGTGAGGGGAAAAGCGCTGGTATTGGGCAGGGGGAAAGCGGAGAAAGGGGGAGGGGGGGACCTAAACGGAGGGGGAGCCCTAAACGGAACCTTTTCGGGAAGGAGACTGTAGGCGCAGACAATTCCGCATTTCAACCCCCCCCCAAAAAACTCCAAATTCCTAAACCTTCATTCAACTCTTCTTCTTCCTCGCAGTCGTGCTCACCTCCCCCCCACGTCGTACCTTCACCACGTTTCAACAGAGACGTAGCAAGGCCTCCCGTTTCAACGTCTCCCCAACCGTCTACTTCAAAAGGGGTAACAAGTGATAGACCGCCCCACCTGTTTTGTATTACAGTACAGATGATGATGATGATGATGATGATGATGATGATGATGATGATGACGTCCCCTCTTAAGTTTCATTAAATAATCACGAACGGTTACAAACTGGAAACGTCGCTTCGCCCAACAATAGATTAGGCTACAACGTTCGTGATCATTACAAAGTTGAAACCAGTGCGACACGAAGCATAAAACACTACAATACGGAAGGTATAGATTTAATCTTGCGCTTCTCCCCCATTCCTACAGAAGCACTCACCTCTCGCAATCTCACTATTTCGGATCACATTGAAGGTGTTTTTCAAGACGCAATAGAAAGAGTTTTGATAGATCTGGCCCCAACAGATTTAATTGGCATCACGTTGGAACATAACGATTTGGACAGGCCAATCTTCGTTCCATTTAGGCAATTTTCAACCTTTCACATCAGACTTTTACTGCACAAAATTCTACTAGTTCAACAGTCCAAGAGAAATTTAAATTTGGAAACGGGGATTAAACTAAGAATTAGTAGAGTCAGGCTCCCTGTAGGACGAATGCGACCGGGAGGAGTCACCGATTCTTGGAAATATCTGGAAAGCAAAAGGAACTGTGTTTTAAGGCCAGATCTCCATGACGGAAACTGCTTAGCTCAATCTATTGCACTTGCGCAAAGTCATCTGCAAGCACAATCACATTTGTCACCCAGCATGAGAATTCCTTTCAAAAGAAGGCACAGAAAAAGAGAACAGCTTAAATCAGCTATTAGGTATCTACACAGAAAGGCCGACGTGCCCTTAGGAACAGCATGCACTATTAGCCACATTGAAAAGTTCCAGAAACTTTTAGATCGAATGCCAGAAAAAATTCAACTTCGTGTATACAGGGTGTTCGGAAATTGGTGTCAAATATTTTGAGGGTCCGCTGTGTGATCAAAGATAAGAAGATAAAGTCCTATAAACATGGGTCCGGAAATGCACCAGTCTTTAGTTACAACCCCCCCCCTCCAGGTTTGGGGTAAACAGTTCTTACATACCTCATAATGATTCACCGTTTCCATTCCAAACTCAGGATATGTGCCATATCATACCTGGTATTTCAGTACTTCATAATACAGTATTGGGTCGCACAACTTATCAGAGGGAGAGGTAATTTTCTTATGGGGGGGGGGGGATCAAACGTGGGGGAAGAGAGGAGTAACTGCTTTGGTCTTGTACTTTAATGAAACAAATTGTACATACCAGAAAAAACACATCGTATCACATTACTGTGTGATTGAAAACAATCGAGAAACGAAACATCATTAAGTAAACAGAAGATGGCTACTCAAAGTTTTACTGAGTATCATTGCATTTGCGGCTCTGCTGCAATTAACTGCAATACGCATCCGCAAAAGACCCCCTCTCCAGAACATTCTGTGACAAGCAACTCAAAAAGATAAATATGACGGAAAACAAACTAAACGTAAGCGTTTTATCATAGTAGGTGCTCAAAATGACCCCCCCTCTGAGCCTCGATGCAGTTCCGAAGCCGCTGCGCCATGGACCGACGAACCCGTTCAAAGATTCCAGGGGTTGTGCGAATCTGGTGGCATCCATCCACAATCCTTTGGCGAAGTACATCAGCATTGGGAATTGGTGTACTGTACACGAGTGACTTTAAGTGTCCCCAAAGATAAAAGTCTAACGGGTTTAAGTCCGGAGATCTAGCAGGCCATGCTATTGGGCCTGCACGTCCAATCCATCTGTCAGGAAAGCTTCCATCAAGGTAATGTCGGGCCAAAAGGCTGAAGTGAGCAGGTGCACCATCGTGCATAAGCCACATTCGTGTCCTGACTGTCAGGGGAACGTCTTCCAGTAGTTGGGGCAAGTCATACTGGAGGAAATGGAGGTAGGTTTCTCCATTTAGGCGTCGAGGTAGAAAAAAAGGCCCTACCAAATGATCACCAACAATTCCAGCCCAAACGTTTAGACTAAATTGTTGTTGATGTCTAGATTGTTGTACCTCGTGCGGATTTGCATGGTCCCAAAGATGGTTGTTGTGATAGTTGAATATGCCATCACGTGTGAAGCCAGCCTCATCTGTAAACAAGATAGACGGCAGGAAATGAGCGTCTGCTCCACATTCATGATTTAGTCGCACACAGAACGCTCGTCGTGGTGGAAGGTCGGCCTCGCCAAGACCTTGGACACGTTGCAAATGGTAGGGGTATAGGAGGTTATGATGCAAAATGTCCCAAATCGTCGAATTACTGACACCCTCTCTGCGTGCAATGCGTCGTGTGCTATCCGATGGATTTTCTGCTATGTGCTGGAGAACTCCGTCTTCCAAGCCAACAGTTCGCACAGTTCTGGGTCTTCCAGCATCCGATGTCCGTCTCCCAAATGAGCCTGTTTCCCGTAAGCGCTGGTGGATACGACTGAACGTTCTAGCACATGGCAAATTCCTGTCTGGATACCTTTGAGCGTAGAGACGTCGTGCTTCCAATGCATTTCCATCTGCAAGACCATACATGTAGTGCATGTCTGCCAGTTCGATGTCTGGATACTCCATACTTAGGGAAGAGAACTACCGAACAGTAAACGTGAACAAAGGATCACAATGTCACCTTTAGATTTAAGTCATCAAGTGATTTAACAAACCCCTGTATTAACAAGAAGTCGTCTGTCAACCCCGCAATGTGGACTCTCCAAATGGTGTTCAAGGTCACCTTGTACAGATATGCGAATGTTCAATTTGAATTTGTGATTACAGTACTTTTTCGCATCACAAACGTTGTTTTTTTTGTCAATAAATGTTATTACATTCTGGAAGGGAGATCGTAACAGGGGGATAGCAACTAATGAATGGCAGAGCTTGCCCGCTGTAATGTAACTTTTAAGACTTCTAAGTTATTGTTTTTTAGAAGTTGGGTTTTCAAGGATTTTTGTCTTTAACACTTAAAACTACAAAGAATCTGAGGTGGAGATTTACCTCCAAATCAAAACCAAGTTTATGCGATGATTTTTGTGGAAGCTGGAGCGTTAGACAAAAGCAACAAACAAACAAACAAATAAGCAACCAAATTCAAATTGTGGGTTGAGTACAGTAATGTTGTTCTCGCCGCTTCGGACAATGAAACAAGTGATCATCCGAATTCTAAGGATTCCCCCACTTTTACGTTTTAAGTTCTTTGCTTGAAGAGTAGAAAACAAACACATTAAATCCCTCACTTT